>MU006063.1:0-20909 GCA_010093745.1 Piedraia hortae CBS 480.64
GTCAACTAGTTTTCCGTAGAGATTTGTATGCAGGTACACATCTGCTCACAATTATAATAAGCTGCGTAGCTGAACTTGGTCTTCCCTTTTAGTGTGTTTTTAGCCATTGCATCCTCTGACGCCTTCTTGACCGTCTCTAGAAAGTCCGCGTTTCCTTTTTTTTCCGGTTCCTTCTTGGCCTCTTCCTTCTTGTCAACAGGCTTTCGGCAGCCTCCTTCTCAGCAACATCCTTCTTGGCGGAGTGCTTGGCGTGTGCAGCAATCTTTTGCTCCTTTGCTCCATTTTCAAGTTTCGTCTTTTGCTTGGCAAACCTCTCAAGGCTCTTCTCCCATGCAGCACGCCTGTCCACTCTACGCATCTTCTTGAAGCGGGGCAAGGCGGTCATTCCGACCAAAAGTAGGATGAATCGCTCGTTTAAACGCACCCATAGCGATTGTGTTGAACGCTGTCGAGTGACATTCCAAGTGGAGCGGTTCTGACAGCCGGGGAGGTGCAAATTTCTTCCTGGGCTCGTTGCAAACTTCTTACTGGTTGTAGGTAATAAAATCAATAGCACCTTCATTAGATGGCGGTTGTTCTATAAAGAATTTTTGCAGCTATCCATCTCCTTTTGCCCAGGTTAGAAAATCCAGGGTTTCAAAGTGGAACTGCGACTCCGCTTCGTGCCAAGAAAGTTTCGATCTATACCCCATCACCCCCTCCACTACGATGTTGCAATTCAAGTGGAGACTGGAGACGAAGGAAGACAGCACGGCTGCAGCTACGCACGAGGTGGCGCAGATTGTGCTTGCAATGAACGATATCGTAGAGGCTGGAACGATTGGAGCCATGGAGGCGGTAAGAGGTAGACTGCAGCATTTATACAGCCACAATGCAGCCGCGGGCCCGCAATCTCAGCACGTGGTGGATAATGAGCCCTTTACGAACGGACAAACTTAGACTGAAATTTTGCCAACAAACCGCTGCAAAAACTTCTCTAAAAATCTGGTCTCATTGTGCATTTATCACAGCAGCCACCCAGGCACGTTCATGCAGGTCGAAATCAAGTCCAAAACCTCAACCACAAAAGGCAGCTTATCAGCCAGGCAAAGATGGTGCGAGTATTCCTTTGTTGCTGCGTTAAAGAGGCCCATGCAATACTCCAGAAGTGTATACACTGCCTGCAACATCCCCATCTCTCATCAGTGAGTCGCTGTGTGAAAGGTCCAGTAATATCGGCATCTATCTCTGCCAGTCAATACTTACAGATTCCCTATGTTCTAATCACCGATCAAACAACTCCTAACGGTGAAAGAATTGGGACCAGGCCAGTGGAATCCGATTTCTATGCGCGTAAAAAGCTTCAAGTCACGGAAAAGGCAGTAGTGCTGAATCATTGAATCCAAACTAAAGGTTGATGTAACGAGATAGTATGCAAATTTTGAGACCGTGGTCAAAATCAGTGCTCAGGGGTATGTTCGGTTCCAGCCTTGAAAAAGCGTGATAGGCCAGCGAATGAAGTGTTGATGAATGGTTTAGTTTCTGAGTGAATGTTTGGTGGCCGGTACGTAGCGAATGGACACGGATGGACGCAGAGAATGGGAGCCATGCAGAACACAGCCTCCGGAGTCGTGGCCTACAATGTACCCCTTGTCATCGGAGACCCGCTGATGGGGACTTAGACGGGATGAGATTTTGATTGACATCAAGGATGATCAAATCTGGATGCTGCATCCCAGCTAGGGTTCTGCTGCGTGTACCACACCGAAAATGGAAGGACCCCGGTATTGGGGGATACGTAGATCGTTGATGAGATGGATTTGTTTGTTGAGAAAAGGCACACTGACCAAGCATTTCCCGTATGTGATATCATTCTGAAAGGTGTCGCAAGAATTCCGATCAATTAGACACGTACACCGCGTTGAGGAGATGCACTCCTGACCATAACCTAACCAGAGTACGGGGACATCCACAAAATTTGAACGCTCAAAACTTTAGCTTCACACTTCGATAACAAGACCAGATGCGGAAGCGTTTTGGCTATCCCTTTTCAAGCCTTGAATAACGCGATGTACACCTGGGGTTTTAGCTTCTTCGCCCTTCAAGATCTTGTACTTCTGCTTTACTCGACGCCGTAGTGCACCTCCCCGCAAAGATTTTCGTGCGCTCAAAACTCCATACCCCTAAACACTAGCAGCGTCACTCCCATCCGCTCCACAAAGTCACCATGTAATCCAAAGCCTCGACATGATATCACCTCTCCCATCCCATTAAACAAATTCACCTCCCAAAAACCGCTCTCCCCCGCTGAAGCTTACTCGTAATCCACCTCCAAAACCCACTAGGATCCACCCTCCCCCTCCACCCCCTTTCCTGTACAAATCGATAAACTCTTATCCCAAGATAACCCCAAGAATTGACGATCAGAAGCCAGAGCAGTACTCTTTTGAGGGAAGGCCAGAATTTCCATGTCCTTGTGGTAGGTTTTCGATGATTGGAATTCTCCTGAATGAGTTCCCTTAGGGCTGCGATTTCGGTTTTGATTTGGCTTAGTTGAATATTGATTTCGAGGGGGGAGGATGGGAGGGAGTGGAAGTCATCTTCGTCGGGTTCATCAAAAGTGGATGGTTGGGGCGGGATATGGATTAGTTTACTCAAGTCTGAATCGGAAGCCATGGCTCATCATTGTGGACGACGTTGACATTTACATACGGTTGCCATCCAATGACGCACAGCCCCCACATGTTTGCGGAACCGTTGTGGATGCCGAGGCACACCGGACAATGACATGGGCTATAGAACAGTTCTGTTGATCATCAAATCTAATAAGCACCATCCGTCTTGGCCATGTGCACAATAAGATCGAGCACACGACGCGAATAACCCCATTCATTGTCGTACCACGACACCAACTTTACAAAGTTGTTGTTGAGCGAGATGCCGGCCTTGGCGTCGAAAATGGACGACGCATTGTTGCCGTTCATGTCGGTGCTGACAACCTCGTCCTCGGTGTAGTCCATGATGCCTGCAAAAGTCAACTTCCATAGCGTGTCAATCTCAACAAGAACCCACCCTTGAGAGGACCAGCGACGGCGTCCTTGATCGCCTGCTTGATCTCGTCATAAGAAGCGCCCTTCTCGATGCGGCAAGTGAGATCGACAACAGACACGTTGCTGGTGGGCACACGCATCGACATGCCAGTAAGCTTGCCGTTCAGATCCGGAATGACCTTGCCGACAGCCTTGGCCGCACCAGTCGACGAAGGGATGATGTTCTGGGCGGCGGTACGGCCACCACGCCAGTCCTTGGCCGAGGGGCCGTCGACCGTCTTCTGCGTGGCCGTGTAGGAGTGGATCGTCGTCATCAGACCTTCAATGATGGTGTACTTGTCGTGGATGACCTTGGCAAGAGGTGCAAGGCAGTTGGTGGTGCACGAGGCGTTGGAGACGACGGGAATATCGCTCTTGTACGTCTTCTCGTTCACGCCCATGACGAACATGGGGGCATCGGCAGAAGGAGCTGAGATGACGACGTGCTTGGCACCGCCCTTGAGATGGGCAGAGGCCTTGTCGGTGGTGGTGAAGACACCCGTCGACTCAACTACGTACTCGGCCCCCGTCTCCTTCCAGGGGATCGAGGCCGGATCCCTCTCCGTGTAGAAGCGTACCTTTTTGCCGTTGACGCTGAGGTCCTTGCCGTCGACGGTGATGTCGCCCTTGAAGATGCCGTGCGTGGAGTCATACTTGAGCATGTACGCCTGTTCATGTTAGCACAGCTTCAGCTTTATGGCAGAGGGATCATACAGCATAGTGTGGCTCAATAAAGGGGTCGTTGACAGCCACGACGTGGACGTCGTCGTGTTCAAGCCTGACCTGTCAGCAGCTGTCACAGAGTTCTGCGGGGAGTGACATACGCATTGCGGAAGACGATGCGGCCAATACGACCGAAGCCGTTGATTCCAACCTTGACAACCATGGCGGACTGGAGGAGGATATGTGATGAGAAAGCGTAGAGAAGAAGAAGAAGAAGAAGAAGAAGCAAAAACGCCGCAAAGGAGGGGCATCAAAGTGGGGCAGAATGTGACGACGCTGCGGGACCGTGAAGGCCGAGGCCGATAAGGTGGTTAATACAAAGCCACTAAATAGATAATCCCATCCAGGTGCCAACGCCTCGCTCTTCGTATGATCATGCTTCATATGCCTTGTTTAACCATCACTGCATGTCATCCTCTGCTGGTTTCAGCTTGAAGTCTGGAACCTCGGAAAACCAGTCAGCGGCCTTGTCCCACTTGTAGACCTTGAAGTCGACGCCATACGGCTTCGGCTCCAGGCAGTAGAGCAGGCCAATGGGCACGTCCAGGTCGGCCACTTCTTCACGTCGAAGGCCGCGGAAGTAGGCGAGCAGGACGCGAGCAACGGAGCGGTGGCCGACGAGCAGAACGTGGTCCGTCATGCGCTCCAGCTCGACAATAACCGGCCGCATCCGGTTAATTATGTCCAGATAGCCCTCGCCGCCGGGGCCTGGGTAGCGGTAGTGCAGCTTGTCTGCCTTGCGGGCACGGTACTCTTCGGGGAACTGCGTGGAGATGCAAGAGTACGTGAGGCCCTCCATGACGCCGGCGTTGAGCTCATCCAGCATGCGCATTTGCTTGGTGTCAAACGCCTCTTCGTCGAAGAACTGCGCCGTCTGGATGCTACGCTTCAGCATGCTGGTCCACACGCAGAACGGCTTGGGCGAGTACGCGGCGAGCTCGACGGCGGTTGTCTCGTCGGAGATGCTGCCATCTCGGTTGTGCTGCGGGTGGTAGTAGGGGTTGGGCGGGGTGGAATCGCCCGGCAGAGGCGGGAAGTGCGTGTTCTTGGACGCCTCCAACTGCTTCAGATCCCACTCCTCTCTTTTGGCATTGATAAAGCGCGTCAGGCAGCGGGCATAGTCGACGCCTTCCGGAGCCAGATCGCTGTCGCCGCCAATTTTGCCAGACATGTTGTCCAGCGACAAGCCATGGCGGGTAATCCAGATCTGGCGGGGAGCGAGGTTGAAGTTGAGGAGGTAGTAGTTGGCCTGGGCCATCAGAAAGCCCTTGATCTGGTGGGAAATGACCTTGCGACCGACGTCAATCATCTGAATATATGGCATGTTATGCTTCTCCTCGTAGTCACCGAGCGGCACGTAGGCCTTTTCGTACGCCTTGACACGCTGCTTGAAGTCGGCGAGGGCGACATGAGGATCCATGCCCTTGTAGTCGGGGCCGTTGAGCTTCAGCCGCATGTTCGCCTCCAGCAAGTCCTGGTCGACGCAGCGGGACTCGAGGAAGAGAACGTTGAGATCGGGCCCCGCGCGTTCGCGGATGCAGTCCATGACCATTTTGCGGCGTTCCATGGTCGAGTTGGTGGCATCCAGGATGCCGACGCTGCCGTTCTGGTTGAGGATATAGTTCAGCAACTCGTCCAGCGTCTCGCGCGCGAGCTGCTCACGCACAGCTGACGCCTTCTTGTTGTCTGGATCAAACCAAGCTGCGTTCTGTTCGTCCTTGCCGTCCTTGTGCGGTTCGCCCAAGTCGGGCGTCTCGATCTGGCAGCCGGAGCCATTCACGCCGTTTGTGGAATCGTTGGGCCCGCCCGAAACTTGGCGCCGGCGCTCGCCAACATTGAAGATGCGCGTGTCGTGCTGCAGCCAGTTGAGGTAACGTGCCAGCTTCTTGGTGATGTAGCTTTTGCCGCGCGCCGGGAGTCCAACCATCACAATGACAAGCTTGGATCCCACATCTCGCGATGCGATGCGCCCGTCGGGGGACACCTTGCTCTTGGTCAGGCCCGGGATGTCCAGCGTTGTAGGGCGGCTTCGAGGCGTCGAGGTTCCGGAACTGGCCAGAGCACCCTGAGGCAGAAGGAGTTTGGCCATTTCAGCCATCGGCTCTTGCGCGCCTTTGGCGTAGGGGCTGGACGGCGCAGTGGTGGCCGGAGTGTCATTGAGGGCAATGGTTATGCTGCTGCTGGATTCTGTCGATGCCGCATGCGGCGGCCGCTTCAGGATAGTCGCATTGGATGACAGGGCGCAGTCGAGTTGATCGCACAATACGTCTACGTTGGTCGAGTCTACATTGGTCGCACATTTCGCTTCCATCTGCTTGGCCAGCAGAAGGCTTTGTCGTCGGCGAAACTGGCCAAGGTCCGAGTCGTCGGGCGTCGTGCACGAGCACCGACCCGAAGAGTGAATGTTGGACACGACACTGCTGGTCGACGGCGTTGAGGCTCCGGATGATGCTGCCGCAGCTTCGGTACTGTGAGACATGTGGCGTTGAGATGGCGGTGGTCCGTGCGATGTATATACTTCTGGTTAGCCGCTGAGAAGAACTTTTTTGGAGGTGAATGTGGAAAAGAAAAATCTCCGGCGAGGAAAAAGACCATTTTATTTCTTCGCTGGAACTTGTCAACCTATTTGGGAGTGACAGGTCTTCGTGGTGGCCTCTGATTGCTTGCTCCGATTCATGTTCATCATGAGTTCCAAAACCAAAAAGTGCATGATTCGAGCACTGTTGTTCCCCAGTTATGGAGTTGTGCAGCCACTCAAGTATATTGCCCAATGAGTAAGATCCAATCACCAAATTCCTGGGCACCACGCGTTTGATCAACAACGAATTTCGACAGGCGACGGTCCAAACCAATCACATCGAATCTTTACACAGCCAACCCGGACTATAGAGGACACTGAATGCAGCTGATCCCTCTATAGCCGACTGTTCGCAGCACCAATCTGATATCTTGGCATCTGCAAACACCTTGATATGGTGGAAAGGATTCACAGGCCAGATGATCCCGCTATATCCTGCAAATTTGACCACTCCTCATTGGTTGCTAACACCATGCCAAGAGTTTTCGAAGCTGTCAAAGCTGTCAAATTCGTATGACTCGAGCTTCAGCGTCATGATGATTGCAAAAATGACCACAACCGTCCAAATTTGGACAACCCATCCCGTAGGAACTCCACTTGGAATGTGCTCGCGATTCATCGCATCAACTGCTGACCGTAGAACTCTCCCGAGGAATACAGCCCAGCTACCTGGAAGGCATCCCATGGCCGTAGAGCCGTATAATAGCTCTTTCCAACCAAATGTACGTCGACTCGAATTCACTTCACCCCCCTCCAACCGAACAACTAAAGTCCATCAACCCAGCCGACCAACCAAGCCCACCAATAACAGCAACAACAACCCCCAACCCCATCCCAAACGTAATGGAACCATACCACCACGTCCTCCCGAACTTCAACCCATACAGTTCCCCCACAAGCGAGCTAACGGTAGTAAGCGCACCGCAGAACCCATCCTGCAAACCCTGCAAAGCCTCACAGGTAAGCACATCCCTCCCCACCCGCGAACTCTGCAAATCAAACGTAATCGCAAGCACAATCGTCCCAATCGCATTCGACGCAAAAGTCCCCGCGAACACAAACTTCTCCGGTGCCTTCCCATTCAGATATTTAGAAAGGTAGAACCTCATCATACACCCCACGGGCGCGAAGAGGAGGGGGAAAAGCCACCTTCTCGAAAACGTGGTTCTGAGGAAGATAGTAAGTAGGAGGATGGCAAGCCACGAAGCCCATGAGATGGTAGCTAGTAGTAGTTCACCCAACCCACCCAAAGGCCGGCGTGCGCGAAGGGTCGTTGTATTGAGAAAACGAGCGACGTGTATGCCAAAAACGAAGCCTATGAATGGCATGCCGATGTGTACCCATGCCGCTGCGAGGAACGATGCGGCTTTACTCCCACCGCTGGCATGGGCGGCAGGGAAGAGGGTGAGGAGGACTTCTTTGCAGAGACCGGAGAAGGTGGTTAGGCTTCCGCAGAGGCCTACTGCGAGAGCGGTATATAAGGTTGAGAATTTCTTGGAAATTGTGAAATTCTCGTTGCGGATGGATTCGTTGGGTCCGTCCTGTGCGCGTTGCCAGTGCGTGTGGAAGAGGAGGTTTGTGTCTTCTTTGAGGAAGCCCATTAGGGCGCAGCCTGTTATGTTTGCCCATAGGATTGTTGGGGAAGCGACGAAGTCGTTTCTTGGGACTTTGGAGAGGGAGAGGCGTATAAAGACACCGAGGATGGAGCTCGGTATTAGATGGGTTATACTGTTGAGATGGGAGATGAGCTCGGGAGGGAGTGTTTTCATTGTATTTACATGTACTGTTTTCTTTTGGGCAAACTACGTATGCACTATGCACCGTTCGTTCTGCTCTATGGGCCTGCAGCTCCGACATGCGGACGAAATGCGGCCGCGGTTGCGCAACGGTGAAACGGTAACAAGATGTTAACATTTGACATTTGACAGTTGACAGTCGACAGCTACCTCTACATACGTCGCATTCCTTCATGCTCATTCACATCATTCATCTCATTTATCGATAGCTGCGAAACAATAAAACTCTGGCGCAGCGATGCGCATATTCTAATTCCTGGGTCGGTGAGCACCGCGTCATGTCTGCTCGGCTCTTGGGAGATAGGGAGTAGCGATTTTCGAATGGCATTTGCGCTGTCTTGGGTGTAGCAACGCGAACATCAACCTTGGGTGGCGCTTGCTGCAGCCAGCAGCGTTCCATTCGCGATTTCCGTCGCACAGCCCTGCAGATGCATTTGCAGACGTCTAAGAAACCGGGAGTGTTTGGAAATGGCCGGCGGATAGATCGCGGCAGAGTGTCGTGAACAGGCTCTATTCGGTCATCAAGTGGTAGACTAATGTCAATAGCCCAGTTGAGCTTTTTGACCCACTCGAGTAGAGTCGATAGATCGGCTGCGGCAAGCAGGAACTGAGCTCCCTCCGCCGTTCGCACCCGCAAGACGAAAGGTCGCTTCTCATAGTCAACGGCTAACCCAGCTTGGGCATGTTGCAAGCCCCAAGACCGGGAGATTAGCGGACTCTGCACTGCCAATAACGTGCCGCGCAGAGTCGCTTGCACACGTTTCCAGCGCCTGTCGGTAGCGCGATGGAAGGGGCTGATGAACTCGGACTTATACAGAAGGTTAGACACGAGTCCAACAGTGCAGTCATATGGTGGAGGAGGTGATGAAGACATGTCCGTCGCCATATCGACGACAGATTTTCATTTTTGAACAACAAGAAGAGGGAATGGCAGGGAATGCTAGCAAATGGGCAACATACCCGTCGGAGGAACGCAAGACCTGTTCGACGTGCAGCATGCCCCGCGTCATCCTCAGCCTCCGGCTTTTTACAGCAAACTCTAACCATGGATACTAGAGCCTCAGGACTAGCACCAGTAATGTGATGTATGCAGCTATGCTGATAGCTGACAAAGCCAGCACGACGTCACCACTGGTGCGAAACCTGTCTAGATCAGCCAGGGTCATGCTCACCTTAAAAAAAAAAAAACGGACCGTTTATGCGCGAAGCCATCTGACCCCACCTCGCTGAAAAACTGCCGATTGCCTTGCATCCGTCTAAAGGCGCTGACTGCCACGAGTCCCGCACCGTAAGCTGCGAACAATGCTCCGATGCTGTAGAACTCTTGAGTGAAGATCTTGAGCACGACGAGGCTGAAGCTGAACTGTCCAAGCGATGTCCGGATGTAGGCTCCCTCGAATGTCCGTTGTGCTGCCCTAATGTCGACCAGTTCTTGAGATGTCAAGATGACTGATCGAGCTCGATGCAGCCGCAGACGATAGCGGTCAGCTGCGCGGCGTGTCTGGCGTTGTTAGAGTAGAATATGATGGAAGACTCGGGGTAAGATATACCTCAAACATGGCTTTTGACAAGGATCTGCTCCTCACCGCAACAAAGTCTTGGAGTGTGTGCGGGAACAAAGTTGATGATTGATAGACAGCAGGGAAAATGGCGGGATACAAAACTCTATTGCTGCATGGTGCAGCGGAGCAGCAACACAGTTTTCAGTGGTGATGGTAAACTGCATTTCGGATCATGGACCGCCAACCCTAGACCTCGTGTCTTGTCTGAACCCTTCTTTGACCCAACCTTTCAGGGTTGACGTTTCATCAAGCCCCGCCAACCCCACCAGCCTCCCCCGCATTCAAAGACGCCTCATCGCATAACGGGAAACGCCGCGTGAACCACCCCACAGTCTCGTAACATCACGCTGCCTCGCATCCGACGATTGGCACTGCAAGCAATTACGGCCGCTTGGGTCAGAATCCTCATGGCTGGCGTCAAGCGGAAGCGCGGACTCAAATACTACGCCGTGCGCGTTGGCAGAGTACCCGGCATATACGAAACCTGGGAGGAATGCGCCGCGCAGACAAAAGGTTTCCCGAAGGCCACTTTCAAATCATTTGGCACGCTAAATGAAGCGGAAGAGTTTGTAAAGGTGAAAGACGCGGCGGAGAAGTGGTATGCGGTTCAACGAGGGCGCCGTCCGGGCGTTTACAAGAACTGGGGAGAAGTGCTTGAGCAGATTACCGGCTTCAAGAACTCATCACATTGCGCGTTTCCAACAAAGGTTGAGGCAGAGCTGTTTCTCAGAGGAACAAGAGAAGCTACTGAAGATGCTGAAGAAGGTCCGAGAAGCAAAAAGGCCAAGCTCGACGAATATCCCCCTGGAGAGGCACCGCTGAGCACCGGAGCGTCCGGCGAACTGGATGCGAACATCCTTCTCGACCCGAGATCTGGTGGATTGCGCTACAAGACAGGCGCGGAGCTCACGCGTACTAAACTCGCGGTGACTCGTCCAACCGTCTTTGCTCCAGTGCGCATCTACACAGACGGTGCATCGCTGGCGAATGGGCGGGCGGGTGCCGTAGCGGGCGTAGGCGTTTACTTTGGGCCCAGCGATAAGCGGAACATATCAGAAGGATTGGCTGGGCCGAAGCAAACAAACCAACGGGCTGAGCTTACAGCAATTTCAAAGGCTCTGGAGTTTTCACCCAAGGACAGAAAACTGGTCATTTTGTCTGACTCAATGTACTCCATTAAATGCGTCACCGAGTGGTGCTTCAAATGGCGTCAGAATGGTTGGATTGGGTCATTAGGAAAGCCGGTGGAAAATAAAGATCTCATACAAAAGATCATCTCACAGCTTGAGGAGCGTCTGCGGATAAACGAAGGCCGCCAGGTCGCCTATGAAAATGGAACCGGTCCGTGGGAGCGGGGGCCGGCTGGTGTCAGGTTCGAATGGGTCAAGGGCCACAACAAGGACGAAGGGAACGAGGCAGCAGACATGTTGGCCACGGCAGGCGCAAGAGATGCCAGGGACTTGATAGCTTCTACGAATGAGAATTAGGAATAAGCGATGCTGCTCCAGTTAGGTAGAATTCACAGGCTTTGCCATATTCTGCATCTATCTTCGGTCGCATGCACAGACACAGAGACATGTGCGTCGGACATGACACGATCACAGGCGTCCATTTTGGGAGCGGTGTGGAAAAACTACCCGATTTGGCTTAGCTCTATCGTGGATCGTGTTGTTACCGTCGCTGCAGCCTCAGGCACCCGAGGTAGATTTGGCTACGGCCTTAACCTGGCCCTATTTCAAGGCTTGGCAGGGGCGCCAACTCTGCCCCACCGTTATCTTGGGGCCGACGACATCGCCTGAATTCTGTCATTCCGTCGCCCACAATGAGCACCGTACCTTCCTCTGCGGCCTTTCGCCGTTCCGTTGCGAACACTGTGCCTTCGGCCACGACTTCGGCTACAGCTTCGACAATTCCAAGCTCATCTGAGGCCTCGCCGAGCGGATCACCGAGGCCGGCGTCTTCGGCAACGTCGCTCTCTTCGCTCGCTGCCGACGAGTTCCCCTCAAAGAAGAAGCTGGTCAACACATATGGTGACGAGTTTACGCTGCCGAATTACACCATCAAACAGATTCGCGATGCGATCCCAAAGCATTGCTATGAGAGGTCGGGGCTGCGTGGGTTGGCATACGTGGCTAGAGACATTCTCTCCTTGGCTGTAACGTTCATGCTTTTCAACACGTTCTGTACTCCACAGTATGTGCCCTGGCAGCCGGCCCGGGCCGTCCTCTGGACCATCTATACCTTCGTGCAAGGTCTCTTCGGCACCGGGCTGTGGGTATTGGCCCATGAATGCGGTCATCAGGCTTTTTCGCCCAGCAAGACTTTGAACGACACTGTGGGATGGTTCTGCCACTCTGCCCTGTTGGTGCCATACTTCAGCTGGAAGTTCAGCCATCGCGCTCATCACAAGGCCACTGGCAACATGGAGCGTGATATGGTCTTTGTGCCCCGTACGCGGGAAGAACAGGCATCCCGCATGGGCTGGCTCATGCATGAGATGCACGAACTCCTCGAGGAGACGCCCATCTGGACGGCTCTGCATTTGATAAGTCAGCAGCTGGTTGGCTGGCCTTATTACCTCGTTGCCAATGTCACTGGACATGACAACCATGAGCGGCAGCACGAAGGCAAGGGAAAGGGCAAGCATAACGGTGACTTCAGCGTCAATCACTTTTTCACCAGCAGCCCTCTGTATGACCGCAAGGAAGAGCACTTGATCTTGTTGTCTGATCTTGGCCTTGTCATCGTTGGTACTATTCTCTATTTGATTGGTCAAAAGTATGGATTGGCCAATTTGGCTGTATGGTACATTGCACCTTATTTGTGGGTGAACCACTGGCTGGGTATGCATTTTGTGTCGAGAAGCATCGAGTACAGGGCTAACAATTGCAGTGGCCATCACTTACCTCCAGCATACTGACCCTACATTGCCCCACTATACAGGCGATGCATGGAGTTACACCCGTGGTGCTGCAGCCACGATTGACCGCGAGTTTGGTTTCATCGGTCGCCATCTGTTCCACGGCATCATCGAAACTCACGTGCTGCACCACTATGTCTGCACCATTCCGTTCTACCACGCGGACGAGGCGACCGAGGCTATCAAGCCTATCATGGGCCAGCACTACCGTTCCAATACCAAGGGCGGGCCGCTTGGTTTCATGCGTGCGCTGTGGGAGGCGCCGCGTTGGTGTCAGTGGGTGGAGCCCAACGAGGGGGCAATGGGCGACGATAAAAAGGTTTTGTTCTTCCGCAACCGCAACGGGCTCGGCGTGACTCCAGCGCGCATGTCAGAGAAATAGAAAGCTAGAATATGTAGGCGTTGATGATTTTGACAAACTGTCGGCCCGGCCCGATAACCCCCCCGTGATCTCGCGCTTCAGGCTTCGGACACACACCTCACCCTCTCTCCACTCTGCAAAATGTTGCGCACATCGTTTGCCCGCGCCCCTTCCATCATTCGCGGCCCGGTGCCCGTTGTCGGTCGGCGCAACGCGCACGCCATCAGCAACCCGACGCTGGCCAACATTGAGAAACGCTGGGAGGGCATGCCTCCGCAAGAGCAGGCCGAGCTCTGGATGGCTCTGCGGGACCGCATGAAGGTCGACTGGCATGAGTTGACGACCCAGGAAAAGAGAGCCGGTACGTCCGATTCCTTCCTTTGGACATTGACCGCCAAGCTCACACCAATGCAGCATACTGGATCGCATTCGGTCCGCACGGTCCTCGAGCTCTACCCCCGCCCAACGAGGGTCGCAAAATCATCCTCTATGTCACAGGTGGTCTTCTTGTTTCCGGCGCTCTCTTCTCCCTCACGCGCTACAGCATGGGCGGCGCCAGCCCAGCCACAATGAGCAAAGAATGGCAAGAAAAGTCCAACGAGTACATGAAGGTGATTCAAGTCCGTCGTGGTCCCAAAGCAGGAGCTGACGGTCTCTCCAGGAAAATAAAATCGAGCCCATCACGGGCGTCCCGAGCGATGACTACAAAGGCGCCGGCATGGTACAGAACGTGTTTGGTCTCAAAGAACCCAAGCCCCAGACAGACGAGGAAGAGGAGGCGTAGTTCTGTAGTCCATGGAGCCGTTTTTTTTTTTCATATGTACGCAAACCATTCTGTAAATTGGCCGGTTCATGTGCTGCAATTGAATACTCCATCAGTTCTTCTCGTAGGGTTTACCATGATAAACCTAACCGACGTGAATTTGCAATCCAGCTTCAGGAAGCCATTCAGGAAGATGAGTTTCTCATAAACCTTCCCACCGAAGCAATGCACGCTGCCCAACCGTGTAACCTATCTCTTCCCAGAAACCCCAGTCACTATTAAACAATCAGAATAAAACGATTCAAAATGCCATCTAGCCCTCTATGAGCGCCGTGTATATTCATCGAAGCCATCGCAAGCAAAATATCAACCCCAGCTACTGTCGGAGGAGTGCAAACTTTCCGTAATCATTCACTGTCCATCCAGTCCTTGGATTGTAAAGCGAATGACAAGGGAAAAAAAATATGCTCCCCATCAGGGAATCGAACCCTGGTCTCCCGCGCTTGAAATTGGGAATCAATGACAAGCGGAAATCATGACCACTAGACCAATGAGGACTACTATAATAACACTTCAGGTAAAGAAAAATATATCAGTAAAATTGAAAACATGTAAAACTTGGTGGGCGAGTATGAGGTTGACATTGCAGTCTCTTTTTGGAAGTTTGGATTCGCGAATGTTTTGACCGGAAGGGCTTGAAATACAGTGCCCCAAGAAATTATTCCAGATCTTAGGGTTATTGACACATCAAAACCATTGCCTGCGCTTTATCAACTGTATAAATCTGAGAGTAGTACCATTTGATGGCGCTTCGAATGCGCTATCGAACGAGAGTAGATTCGTCTATGTATGTGGTATATAGCGCGAGAAAGTTGATGTTGAAGTGATGCAATTTCGTGGGACAATTTATTAGCGACGCGCCAAAACATCAACATCAGCCAAGCAACAAGTCATATTCAGTACGCAACACCTCGACACACGTAAAGAGTGAACACAACGAATTCCAGAGTCTGCAGATTCCACTCACAATCGAGATTTTCAGATCTGATCAACATGCGACCGTTGGGACCGTCTAAGCGTGAGAACATCATCGCTGGCATGAAATCGGGCAAACCGGTCCGTAAAATCGCGAAAGACTCCGGATGTAACAAGGGTAACGTCGAAAGAGTCCACAAGGAGCTGAAGGATAAGGGTGCAAACGTTGTAGATAGCAATGCGGGCCGTCCAGCCAAGTGTTGTGAATATGCGGTATATTACGCGCATTATTAGTAACCGGCGCTCGGCTCTCGACTTCACGCGTCAACTAGTTTTCCGTAGAGATTTGTATGCAGGTACACATCTGCTCACAATTATAATACCAAGCTTGATAAAGTTACCAAACGGCGTGCCACGCGTATAGATCTCCCATCAGCACACGAGTAACTGGTCTTGCTGCAATTGCTTGTTCAACAAAGCAAGTGTTACGTCGTGGCAAGATGTGGCTTCGGCGGCAGCACTCAGATCCGAAAAGTACTCTCGGGCACTTGAGAGAACTGAGAATGGCATCAAGCCACCGATCTCCTCACTATAACACTTGCAAGGATTTGATCCGCACCAGGATATCCCATTTGAAATATTGCATGGTGTGCCACTGGGGTTTGTCAGAAGCCTCTGGCACCAGTCCTTGGATGACCCGACGATTTAAGTCGGACTTTGAGGAGTTGGCTCTCTGCGTAGCCTCCTCAAGCCGGGATGAGATGAACAGTTTTATGGGCGCGCAACATATGCTGCTTTGGAGCAAGTCCTTTGTGGGCTCGGATTTTCGGGCCTTGATCGAGATCTGGCCGGCAACCTTGGTCTCACACGTCAATGTATCGAAGATCCACTTGCTCACTTGGCGCCATTGAGAGCAGATGCTACACCCATATTGCGTGCTATGGCAGAACATGGAGTTGTATTGGGAGGATACCAGGCTACAGCATACTTCTACCCTATTGTGAAGATTACATCGGCTCCTTGGGACTTCTTCTGTAACAGCAACGAGTGCGATCCAGATAGTTTCATTACTACAATGAGGCAAATCACGATGCTGGAGATAGTGGAAGACGTCCGTTCTGATGAAGGCAAGAGAGTAGTGTATTTGCGAGGACATATAAATGGATCGACCAACCCTATCGCAGTGAGAATCTATGTCTCTTCTATTGATCCCATGGCTGCAATTATGGACCTGAAGATGGGATGGGTCCGGTCCGTAGGCTCCTGATGCTGTGGTGTGTCGCAGCCCATCTTGCCAGAATGATATATTCTAGGCAGATTGAAGACATGGACCGGTGGGAAGCACTGTTCAAGCATCGTTACGAACGTATGCTTCAGCTATAAACCGACGTCTGGGGCCTGGACAGCATCGGAAAAAAAAACAGAGCTTCATATGCTTGCCCATGTGCCTGAAATGGTGCGCAGATTTGGCCCACTGCAAGGAACATCCTCGGAGATCCCAGAGTCGCTCAATCGGCACCTGCGGGGTTACGTACGGTACTCAAACCATCAAGCAAATTCCTTTGATGCCGCTGGTCATGCGTCAATTGGAGCGGCTAAAATTTATCTTGCCAACCGGGGTTGGTGGTGTCATGATGGCACACATATGACACAGGCTGGGGAAAAGTGCATCGAGGCTCTCAACCAGCCGCGGATGCGACGGCTGCTGGGCCTTCCCGTTGACCCGGCTGCACCGATCCACACGATGAGCATACAATTGCCACCAGGGGATTTGCCAGCTCATGATGGGCTTTTTACGAAGTTTGGCTTGGCTGGTCCCAATACTCGTACAAGGCATTTACCCGCTTGCATGCACCTGTCAAGTGCAGTGTTTGATCGTTTGTGAAATGTGGTGGTCAGACTATTTTCCGGCTCAGATTTCTCTTGAGACAGCTGGGCATAGCCAATCGCGTCGCCCTTCTTGAGGAATTTTATACAACCACATTGGAAGACCAGCGTGGCACCTTTAGGTTACCTTGTTGGCCTCTTGTGAGCGATTCACAATAATGCCCGTGGGCTCAATCTACAATGTCCCAAACGTGCAACACTTCTGCACTGTGGATTGCCGAAATGTTTGGGTGCCTGACGCAACCAGAAGAGAACGGGAAAGCGTTGAAGGGTTTGCCTGGAGGCACTCCACAGACGGCGTGCATGGCAATCGCTGGATCGAAAACATCCACATGCGAACGCATGATAATTGATCCTGCTGGGCTGTTTGAGATTAATATGTGCAAGAGATTTGTAAGGGGGTTTAGTATTATCTGATTCTTCCGGTGGAGAATGTACTTTTGGCAAAACGGCCGTGTTCTCTTATGATATTTATCTGTATGTGCTTGACTTGCCAATAGCCTTGATATGTTCGCGATATTTCCGAGATTAGTTGCCCAATCGCCGCATGATGCTGCGTCACGCAACCTACCCCGTGTGACGCAGCATCATGCCGGGGAGTTGGCTGTGTACATCACCTCTTCCAAGACACACAGAAATGCTGGACCCGCGTTTCAGCTTCAGTTATACCGGCGACATGCTCTGGTCTGGGATCGCAGAGGTGGCCCCGAAAGGAGCATGCCGCAAGAGCTAACTCGGCGGGCATTCCGGCAGAAGAGCAATTTGATATTTATGCTGCTCATGACGAAATGTCGGCCCTCATCTCGGGCGTGCTGTCGGAGAAAGGAAGTTCCTTCCATGGACGGCACAAGGCTTTTCCCCCAGTGCCCAGAGAAACTGAAGCGTTGACGTGGTGCAAGACGGTGAGGCAACATAAATTTCTACGACGATAGCCAGGGACGTCCTTGCAGTACAAGCGACAAGCATGTCCTCAGAGAGAGTTTTTTTTCGCTAAGGCAGCCATAGCTTCGCCTTCCGTCAGGCAGATTGGTAGTTGCTGGAACCGAAGAGATGGGGCGTTGTTTATCGTTGGTGGGCATGGAGGAAAAGGGCTAGGATGTCGGCTGTGCTAGACAAGCTGGAGAGGAAAATGGGGGCAAGCCAATTGTCAGGACGACCGTAGAGCCTGAGCCCTTGTGGTCAGAAACTAAAGATTTCAAGTCGACAGCTAAGGCTGGCTGAACCCCTGTGGCCTGAAGCCAATCTGGCAACCACCTGGAAGGAGAAGGAGACGAAGGTAAAGATCATGCCGTTTTTGGACGGTATTAGCGATTCTAATTCGATTCTATCAAGCGGCGCTCGGCTCTCGACTTGACGCGTCAACCAGTTTTTCGTAGAGACTTGTATGCATACTGGCACACATCTCCTCACAATTATAACAAATGGCCTTTGGGGACTTTGTATCGTTAAGCTGACCGTCCCAGTGCTTCCCTTCAAAATTTCAGCGGAAATACATCACCATAGATCCCTCCAAATTCTTGCGCAGATGCCGGTCATGGGAAATGCACATGGAATCCCGGCGCGCCCAACACCACCACAGAGCGTGGAGTCATCCACAGCACGACGCGGCCGAGGACTGGCATCTGCCTATAAAGGAACGAAACAAGGCCCTTTCCTCATGTGGTCTGGCGGCGATGACCATATCGTGAATTGCATTGGTTCTCCAGAAAAAGCTACAAATTCAGGGGCACGGACCGACTGTATCGCTCAGTTAAGTAATTGGGAACGTTGGAAATTTGAACAAATCCATTTTTTCTAAAAGGGAACTTTGTCCGTAAAATATAAAACAGTATAATCAGTCTCTATGTTGGGAACAACCATCGTTAGTCCGCACAAGAACCAACCAAATGTTTCCAGCTGATCAGGGCGTTTGAACATCTTCCTACCATTGACAGTGATCCAATTATTTGTTTCATATGTTGTATGATCCAAGGCCCAGATTTGTCGGCCGTGGAACATCGAAGTTGACTCTGTTGAGGCGGAAGAGTCCTCCTGCGCTTGGGGCTGCGCAGATTCGTTGGCTGCTAACCTGTCCACGACAGGCAGGAACGCTGACGACACAAAGCGTCCATCGATAAGTATAGAACCACCCTAAGGGCCCCGATGGAGTGTGCGCACAATGCTCGCCTTTTCAATGTCCCATTCACATATGCTTTTGAAGTTATAAGTGTAGAGCATCCTACCGTCTGTTGAGAAACATGGCTTCTCCATTCGGTCTTCAGATCTCAGTACTAGCGGGGTTTGTGACTTCGGTCCCCAGATCCTTATTGTGTTATCGAATGATGCCGATGCAAAGTTCTGCCCATCCGGAGAAAATGCTATCGCAGTGATCAATTTCGTATGACCGGTGAATTTTTCTCGCAGAACTCCCCGTTCCAGATCAAAAGCCCATATCTGACCGTCGTACGAACCGCAAAGGAGTGTTTTGCTGTCTGGGGATAACGCAAGAGCAGTAACATAGACCGGTCTGTCTTTTAACTCTCTCAAAGCATTTGCTTCCATGTCCCAAATCAACACCACATTTTTCGGGGGCCAGCTTAAGGAGGCAACAACCACGAAACGACTGTCCGATGAGATCAACATCTCTTTATATCTCCTCTGCCAATGATGTAAGAGCCTGTCATCTGTTAACCGCCGTTCGCAAATTCGCGTTTCAATGTTCCAAAGGCTGAGCTGGTTTCTCGGACTCCATAAGGCGAGTGATCGTCCATCCGTTGACAGTGCCGCCTTAGCGGGACCAGTTCGATGCTGCGGGCTCTTCAAGGCCAGATCGACGTCCAGTTGTGTAATTCGTCCATCCCAATGCCCCGCCCAGATTGTTTTTCCGTCGGGCGATAATGTCATGGCTGTGATGTTGACTCCCAATCGCAGTTTCATCGGCTCTTGTTGCGTTTGAAAATCGTAGAGATAAAGACCACGCCAGTCCCCAAACAAGACTCTCTGGCTGTCTGGCGTGACCATGAGATGAAATTTGCCATAACGTTCGTATCCTCGCATGATTTGCTCAACTTTGTGGGTAGTGCAGTGAAACACCGATAACGAGTCAGAGCGAAAGACAACGAACTTGCCGTTTGGCGAAATGGCGATTTCCCAGATGGTACTACCTACTTGGCATAGTTTTTCAGGCCCAGCTTGTGGGCTCCATTTCCAGATGTCTGTGGATCCCGACACCAGCGTCTCACTATCCGACGAGAACGCCATGCACCACACTGAAGAGCTGTGACCCTCAAACACCTGCCCGGCGTCCTCTTCAGCGTCCTTGTCGGCGTCCCAGATGTAAATCTCGCCGTTGAGCAAGCCCCAAGCGGCATATCGGCCGTTTGGAGAGACGGAAACCCTTCTTGCAACGCTGGGCAGTTTGAGATCAATCCGTCTGGCGTCGTCTTCCAAATTCCACCTCAAATACACTCCCGACTCCACAGCAATGACCACAACGTCTTCTTCAGGGAACACTGAAGCGGCGTCCCAAAGATAATATCTTGACGACACTTTGACCTCACTTATTACAATTTCCGTACGTTTTTCTTCGGTGCCGCTTTCAACATCCCATAGTCGCACTGTCTTGTCCCTGCCAACGGTGACAAGTCGTCTCCCGTCGATTGAAGGCGTTATCGACAGTATCCAATCAGCATGCCCCCTCAGGGTTTGCAACTCAAAGCCCCAATCAGTCGCGACTGGCGGCCAAACTTGCAAGAGATCTTCCACTTCATGCCAGAAGGTGTTTCGTACGATACTGTTGCTCGGCGCTATTATAATTGTGAGCAGATGTGTACCTGCATACAAATCTCTGCGGAAAACTAGTTGACGCGTGAAGTCGAGAGCCGAGCGCCGGTTACTAATAATGCGCGTAATATACCGCATATTTACAACACTCCCCCTTGCTGATTCGATTCAGCACTCCACGGTGCGCGGTTTCGATCAAAAGATAGGGATAGACGACCGTGCTTTGGTCAGGGAGTCTGCTTTCTGTTCTTTCGTTGGAATGTACTTGACATCCACATTCTTCTTCTCATACTGCCTGCGACAAAAGTGGTTTCGCAAATCAACGTGCTTGGATCTTCGATGATTGTCATGGTTTTTGGTCAGCGCGATGGCTGACTGATTGTCAACAAAAATCGAGATGCCATTCGATGATTGATTGATGTTGCTGCTGTGTAAGTGTAAGCGAATCGCCATAGACAGATTGCTCATCGAACGAGACATGAGGCGTAATGATGATGACGGGTCGATAGGCGTT
>MU006064.1:0-19736 GCA_010093745.1 Piedraia hortae CBS 480.64
TGACTTGCTATGCAAGTGCCCTGCATACGCGCTAGCGGCGATGCTTGAATCCAACACGCAGTTCAATAGACTGCCTGCAAAAATCCGAATTGCAATCTTGATGTGCTTAGACGGGGATCATGCAGCGATATTCATCGCTCTGTCCGTTTGCAAAGAATGTGCAGACGTGCTTACGGACCTACTTTGGAAAGATGCCAGCCCTGATAAATTCAAAGGATTGCCTCTTGCTAAGAAACAGTATTATGCAAATAAGGTCCAAAGTATGCTTAAAAGCCTTGACCACATGTGATTGCCCTCATCACAAGCCAGGTCGGCGAAATCGTTCCATCGCGCAATCCTTCCTATCAACTTTAAAGACATTGTTTTCGCGGGACTGCGCACCAGGGATAATGGTCTCCTAATCGCCCCTGAAAATTGCCCCGAGCCACAAGAAGTCTCAATTATCTTGAAAAACGACACATGGCGCCTTCTCGGTTTTCTGGAAACGCTGAAGAAACTTTCGCATCTGGAATTCCTGTCGATTATCGCATCGCCAGTGCCACCCCTCTCTGTGCATTACGACATCCTATTGCTCGTTGCACAGAACCATAACATTCACACTTTTCTCTATCAAGATCAAAAGCTTGAATCCCAGTCGATGCAAAGACTCTTAACCGAGATTGAGCATCCGCTGTTTCATCTGAAGGAACTATCGGTGGAGCTTCTACGGGAAACTCATACCTCTCCTTCCCCGCCTGCTAAGCGAAAATTTAACAAAGCCCTGCCTAACGTTACATAGACAATATAAAAATATACCCTCCCTTGCCAGCAATCCTCCAAAGTCGGACCTTTTAGCCATCCAAGTCATAGGCAAAGGTACGATCAGCCGCCTGAACGTGCAAAGCCTCCAGACGTTAAAGCGAATGAAATACTTTGACGTTCGATCTTGTCTGGCCAGGATAGACGGACTCCACGCCGACCTTTTATTCCGCGATGAAGATATGTTTGACGTTCTCTCAATTTGGAGTGAATTGTGAAGCTTCTCGTTTGGGTTAAAAAACTTCAATTTTGACATAAAATGGTTGGTAGAGCTCTGGAAAAGATGCCCGAAGCTGGAGATGAGCTGTATGGAAAGAGCTTTCAACATGCGTAAGCTGCCAATGGATTCCACGAAACTGCTGTTTCCACATCTACACACCTTTCAGGTCCTTGCCGTCTTGCCGACTGAGATTTCACTTGCGTGAGTTTTCTGTAATTCACGCCGGAGTTGTTCATTTGACCGAGGCGTTGTAGATCTAAAAAGGAAAAGAAAGCCGCAGCCCAGAATGTGCGTAGGCTGCTCCTTCATCATCTGCCCGCACTCACAATATTACTCGCAATTGCCGTTGATCCCGGGGCAACAGACGTTTGCGAAATGTTGTCCGACCTCTACCCAAGTTCAAGTTTTATCAACATCAAGTTCTTCCTAACCACTGACCGAGTGTTGCCAGTAATTATGGCGAATTCCTCGGCCAAGCACACTTCTTAATCAGCTCTTCAATTTCTCGGGATACAACGGCAGCCTACGAAGTCAACTCCAACGAACATGACTTCACAGAATGCTAGAAAAACGGACCGTACGATGTCGATTCAAACCAGTACAGCAGTAATATACAGTTCAGTTATTACATATATTGATATAAACTCTTCTTGTCCTTCCTCCACTCCTTTTGTGTCTTGCTCTTACATGAAGTGTTTCTGCCTCTGGACGATGCTCTTTTCCCATTATGCGCGCCAAGCTGAACTGACTCAGTTGGCTACACTCTGTCATCCACGTTACTGCCACATCTTGGACATCTTTTGGCGGAGGTGTGATGTCCCTGCCTCTTGGATTACTGCACTCAGGAGCTCGTGCTTTTCACGTATCCGCAATCGCATCGTCTATCGATACCCGGAGAAATGTATTCAGGCCGATATGCCCTGTTCCGAGGGGCGTTATCGTAGTGCTTTGTGGTATGTAGCTTATTTTATCCGACTATTAAACAGATTACTTGCCTTTCCGCCCTTTTACAAAACCGACGAGATTCTCAATCACGCCCTCAAACGCCTCCTTTTCTTTAAAGCTTTCGTTTTTGCGTCGCTGCCAGTACTCCAGCACACTGCTCGCCTCTTGCGTCAACAGGTTCAGTCTCGCAACGTGTGCATTCAGTTCTGCGTCACTGAAAGCACTCATGGCCTGACCTGTTGTACTGCATAATAGAGCAGCATTGTTCGAATCAAAGTCTGGTGGTGGAGATGGATCTCGACGCCGTTTGGAAGGCTTCGTCTGGGCGTTTTTGGAGTTTAGCGAGGTACTGCTTGAATTGGCCCGTGAACCCTTGAGGCGCTCAAGGGTGGAAGACGAGCGGGAAGCGGAGGTGTTGATGTTGGGGAGGACAAGGCGCTTTTGCTGTGAAGGCGGCAGGATTTCATCGAGATCTACAGGAACTCCAAGACTGACGAGGAATAAGCGGCGAGTGCGGCTTCTGGTCCAGTTGGGCGGTTGTATGGGAGGTGGTGAGATGAGTTGTTGCCAAAGTGATAGGGATCGTTCAGAGAGGAAGGGGGAAGAGTTGCTTGAATTGACTTCTGGAGCTTCACTTTGGACTTGTGATCGGGTTTCGTCAGGAAAGATGGCGGAAAGGTAAGGCTCAATGGCCTGGCCTATATCTTCGCCAGTATTGCAGCCAGAAAGATGCATCGAAGGCTGAAGTGATGCGGTCAGCTGACTGGGCAATATACATGGACGGTTCTGCTCACAAGATCATCTAAAGTGGAAGATATCGAAGAGGCTATGGCAGATGTAGACAATGGCCGTGACTCTGCGCAAGGCACGGGAATATTATCTTCGTCTGCAACATCGAAATCACCAAAATCGTCATCACCATCCTCTTGGTTGAAATCATCAAAATCATCACCCTCATCTCTGTCTGCCTTTTCAACTGCAAAGGTAGACGGTGATTTATCATCTAGACTGACTTCTGCAGCATTTCGTTTGCTACTAGGCATCATTAGCCAACAATTCAACGTGGCTGTTCTTGAGACTAACCTACCGTTGGCATTGACACCGCTTTTCGCTTCCTCCGGCGCCTCTCGCACCTCGTCTGGCTGGGCATCCGCCTTCCGCAGCTCACGTGCCATTGTTCCTTCCTTCTCGCCGTATGCAGGCTGATCATCTACTCGTTCAACCACCGTCTTGGGGATTGGCGAACCTCCTGCAGATTGCGGACGAGGAGAAGGGGGGGAACCGCCTTCAGATGCGGATGAAAAGTGGTCACTGTCACTATCGGGCATGTCAGTGGTACCGCTATCTTCGGCCTGAACGGTTGGTGGCTTCAAAGTGGACATTGCGCGGTTCTGGATGGTTGGCACGGAGGGGATGGTGCGGTGGTGGTCGCAAGTCGTGGCCGGGCGCCTTGCCTCTTTGGGACCACGCGTCGCACGCCTGGAACGCGCAGTTTCCAAGACAGCGCAAGACAGCGCAAGACGGCGCAAGACACAGCGCTTCTGCCAAACATCATGTCTACACCTGTCAGCGGATTCTCGTTCCTTGGCGGTGGCCAGGCGGCCTCTGGTACCAATACATCCAAACCCGAGGAGAAGAAGACGGCGTCGAGCATTTTCGGCAAAACGGCCACTGTGTCTGGCGAGAATCAGTCCGGCAGTGGCCTCTTTGGTTCGACTTCGGCAACGCCTCCGACCAAGACGCCGGCGCAGACAAGCTTCACGCCAGCCGGCAACCCGCCAGCTCTCTCCATGTTCGGCGCAAGCAAGCCGGACGAGAACAAGAGCCCTTTCTCCTGGAACCCGGCCAGTACGCAGGATGCAACGGCTGCAACCGGAACTGCCGCTGCCGGGAAGCCGGCGGCCCAGCAGCAGCCGAGCTCGTTGTTTGGTGCACCCAAGACTACTGCGGCCGGAACCACTACCTCCAGTCTCTTTAGTGGCCTGAAGTCGCCTGGAGAGTCGAAGTCGTCTACATCTGCCTCTGCTCCTGCGAGCTTTCTAGGCGGCTTCAAACCACCAGAGACTTCGAGCGCCGCTCAGCCTTTGGGCACGCCGACGACTACGTCGGGGCCCGCTTCTGGCAATATCTTTGGCAGCTTCACTGCTCCATCTGCAACGTTAGGTACCGCCCAGCCGGCAACCCCAGCCTTCGGATCCATATTCAACAAGCCAAAGGAAACAGCCGATGCTGCGGGCTCGGGCAACCAGAAGTCAGAGGAGGAGTCTAGCTCCAGCCAGCCTGCAGCAACCAAGACAACAACAGCTGGATCCACGTCGAATATATTTGACTCCCTTAAGACGCAAACGTCAAGCTCCGAAACTAGTCAGCCAGCCACGACAACTACTGCTCCGGCAACGTCAACCGCGTCTTCTACTAGCAACCTTTTCGGTGGAGCTGCCAACTCATTTGGCTCAACAAAGTCTGCCACTGCTACGACGGAGAAATCAGAGACTGCGGCCACTAAGGCAACGGCTCCTGCATCTGGATCGACTGCTACCGCCCCTAGCACAGTGGGTGCTGCGCCGCCGCAACAGAGTAGGCTGGCCGGTAAGACCATGGACGAAATTCTCACCATGTGGTCTACTTCCCTAGCTACACACCAGAAAACCTTTCAGCAACTGGCCCAACGCGTTAGTACTTGGGACAAGATGCTTGTTGAAAACTCGGGAAAGATCAGTCTGCTTTACAGCAGGTGCTTTCAGGCAGAGCGAGACTGCTCTGAGGTGGAGCGTCAGCTCAGCATTGTGGAGTCCTCGCAACAAGACCTCGAAGCATTGCTGGATCGCTATGAAGGCGAAGTTGATCGGATGCTTGCCCAAGCAGGCCTGGGCGACGGTGGAAATGGAGTCAGCGGGGTGGATGCGGAGAGAGAGCGGACGTAAGTCTCCACGCAGCTCTTGGCAGCGGTGTGCTAACATAGTGTGACGACAGGTACAAGATGGCTGAACAATGCTCAACCCGTTTAACAGAAATGTCTCACAACCTGACAGAGATGATTGAAGCGGTCAATTCCGCCTCAGGCTCGCTTGCTTCGAGCCGTGGCAAGTCTCGCCCGGGCAATGACGATGCGTTGAGCGAAATAGTGCGAGTTCTCAATAGTCACTTGTCCCAGCTGCAGGTCATCGACCAGGGAGCAACAGACTTGCAAAGCCGTGTTGTGGCAGCCCAGCAAGAGGCAAAGCACATTGGACGATTGCAAGGGCATAATGGAGACAGTGAGCAGTGGATCAAGGACTTTGGGCGCAGCTATCTGGGGAGGCGGTAAGCAAGCTTCAGCATCACTCTCAATTTGTACTGTTCTATGTACTTGTTACTGTCAACTGTCAATCATGACATGACACACGCTATCTGCCAACAGGGAATTCGACCCACGGTGCGTGCAGGTGCGTCACGGTCACGTGCAAGACAAAAGTCGTGGTCGTTCTGGCGGTATGGATTTTGCACACGATCACACTCCGCCTGTGCTTGACTCTGTCCAGCCCCTTCCTCTCCACCCGCAACTTTCGTCAGCTGACACATCTACTCCGATACATCCACCGCTATCCCACGCTGTTCCGCGTGCATTTCCCCCTTTTCAGGTAAGCATTGTCTGGGTCCAACTCCTTGTGCCAAGCCCTGGCAGCTGCAATGGCTGCAAGAGCCCAGCGCACATGTCCAGGACTGCCAATGTCCACATACAAGTGCTACGTAATGAAAGGACAGACGCAGCAGCTGTCACCGGCTCCGGCGCGCGCTTGTTTGAGCTGGCGGAGCCACTGGTCATAAACGCCATCCCCCAGATGACAATCACGGGAGGGAGGGGGCGAACAAGGCTATGACGTGGCTCGCAGAGCTCCCATTAACCTGTGATCGAAAGCTCGGCTAATCACCACTGTGTACAGTAAGACCGTTTCGAAAACACCACTGCAATGGGTTACGAAGAATCCGTTTATCTGGCGAAGCTCGCCGAGCAGGCTGAGCGTTATGAAGGTATGTTTCCTCTCTTCGCATCAGGGCCAGCTGCGCTGACATGGCTACAGAAATGGTGGAGAACATGAAAAACGTCGCGTCTGCGGATACGGAGCTTTCGGTTGAAGAGCGAAACCTGCTCTCGGTTGCCTACAAAAACGTTATCGGAGCCCGCCGCGCGTCGTGGCGCATCGTCACCAGCATCGAGCAGAAGGAGGAGAGCAAGGGCAATGAGGCTCAGGTCAATCTTATCAAGGAGTACCGCCAGAAGATTGAGGCCGAGCTCGCCAAGATCTGCGAGGACATTCTTGACGTTCTGGACAAGCACCTCATCCCCTCTGCTCAGAGCGGTGAGTCCAAGGTGTTCTACCACAAGATGTGAGTGATATTGTGGTTCCGGTACATGACACGCTCTAACAGAGGTTGCAGGAAGGGTGATTATCACCGCTACTTGGCTGAGTTTGCCACTGGCGAGAAGCGCAAGGCATCGGCCGACAAGTCCCTGGAAGCCTACCAGGCCGCGACCGAGGTGGCTGCC
The DNA here is from genome assembly GCA_010093745.1 of Piedraia hortae CBS 480.64. Taxonomy (NCBI): domain Eukaryota; kingdom Fungi; phylum Ascomycota; class Dothideomycetes; order Capnodiales; family Piedraiaceae; genus Piedraia; species Piedraia hortae. The sequence goes on from MU006064.1 coordinate 6,492, forward strand.
ACTGACTTGGCTCCTACCCACCCCATCCGCCTCGGCCTTGCCTTGAACTTCTCCGTCTTCTACTATGAGATCCTCAACTCTCCCGACAAGGCGTGTCAGATGGCCAAGACGTCATTTGACGAAGCCATTGCCGAGCTGGACACCTTGTCTGAGGAAAGCTACAAGGACTCGACTCTTATCATGCAGTTGCTGCGTGACAATCTGGTAAGTATTGGAATTGCGCACACGTCTTTGTTGCCTGTGGCTAACAGACATTGTAGACGCTCTGGACTTCTTCGGAGGCCGAGCCCGCTGGTGATGCATCCGCCACTGCTGCTTCTGCTGCCAAGGCAGGTGAAGGCGAGACAACAGCCAAGGAGACGACGGAAGCACCAGCCGCCGAAGAGAGCAAGGCTGCCCAGTGAGAATAGTCTTTTTTTTGCTTCGACAACCGGTCTTTTTCCTGTCCCTGGCAGCGGGGACGGTAATGACCTAGCATTCCTTTTTTTTGCCGTGGGCGGAGATGAATTAGGTAGTGAGTATGCACGATAGCAAACTGCTTACATGACATAGCTTGTGAATGGATTCAATATCCCAGCTCTCTTACCACTGCTGTTCTACGTGTACAGGTTGTCTTTTGTGTGCCCTACAGTAATGTTCGCCGAGGCTAGTGGACATGCCGTTACAAGGGATTGCTTGTCCAGGCAGCCAAGTACATATTCCCATGCAAGGAACGGGCTGTAAGCCCAGTCTTGTCTTATCACATCAGAAGAGTCAAGGTCAGCGGCGGTTGTGAAAATCACTTTTTGATCTCGTGACCAGCCTGGACTGCCGCTAACATTTTAGCGCCGAACGCCGAATACCCGCTTTAGTCCGGTTACCTTCACGACACCACGCTCATCAACACTTTCACAGGTCTTGCTTTGCCAGCACTTGCTTCCTTTGGGTTCATTTCAAGTCTTCGTTGCGAGTCTTTTGCTCAGCGTCATCTTTCAGGTTAGTAGTCGCCCGTCCATGTGCGCAAGGACTCGCCTTGGTCATCGCAACGGTCGTTCAACAGACAGCTTCTTTTGCCACCCCAAAGCACCTTCACACTTCTAACCTGCCAAATTGGGTCCTTACCCCCACCACGGCTGCTGCTTCAAAATTGGCAGCTGCCGTTGGGTTGCACGAGGCAGTCCTTGTGAAAAGAGCAGTGACTAACTCGACTCAACAGCAATCTTTGCAACCTTGAACTTGTTACGTCTAGACACTGGCCCTCTTGAACCCTCGACAGGGCTGGAGCATGCTTGAAGCGTCTCGCGTAAGTTAAGCTCCAATGACCTCAGCCGAAGAGGCCTTACTAATCTCAAAGTAATCTTGGTGTCTTTTGTAAAACGATTTCGTCCAGAGGGTCTTCTGTTCAGCTCCTTTTCGGCGTTACACCTCGGTAAATCTTTGAAGATACAATCTGAGCGAGCAATATGAGTTATCCGGGTTTTGGTGACAACGCTGCTCCGGCACCTCCATCAGGTGAGGATCAGGGCGCATTTGGCGCCCCTAATACCCAGTCGCAGGCCACTTTGAGCCAGCCACTCGACCAACCGCAGCAGACGGGACAATTTCCAGGTGTACCGCCAGCTGGTGGTACTCCTGCTGGGACTAGTCCCCAGCTTAGCGGGGATCGGAAGAACACTCTTTGGTACGTCTAGTTTGCATTGTTTTAATTTCTCTGACAATGTCGCAGGATGGGAGAACTCGAGCCATGGATCGACGAAAACTTCATCCGCAGTGTTTGGTTTGGCATGGGCTTTCAAGTAAGCGTCAAAATGATCCGTGACAAGTTTAGTGGTAGCAATGCTGGCTACTGCTTCATCGAGTTTGAGAACCCCGAAGCCGCCTCGCGTGCATTGGCGTTCAACGGCCAAGTCATTCCAAACTCCAGCCGTCCGTTCAAACTGAACTGGGCCAGTGGGGGTGGGCTCAACGACCGCACTCGTGATGATCGTGGACCGGAGCATTCCATATTTGTTGGCGATCTTGGTCCAGAAGTGACGGAATACGTCCTTAATTCGGTCTTTGCGGCTAAATACCCTTCTTGCAAATCTGTCAAGATTATGACCGACCCTTTGAGGGGCACGTCAAGGGGTTATGGCTTTGTACGTTTTGCCGACGAGGCAGATCAGCAAAAGGCGCTGCGCGAAATGCAAGGCGTCTATTGCGGGAATCGGCCTATGCGCATCTCGACTGCTACGCCTAAGAACAAAAGCATGGTCGGGAATCCAATGGGTATGCCGACCAGTCCCGGCATGGGCATGTACGGCCTTGGCGCTCCCCCCATGGGCTTCTTTGGACCTCAGGGCCTACAGCCCATGAATCAGTTCACCGACCCGAACAATACTACTGTTTTCGTCGGTGGCTTGTCCGGATACGTGACCGAAGACGAGTTGCGATCGTTTTTTCAGGGATTTGGTGACATAACATATGTGAAGATTCCTCCCGGCAAAGGCTGTGGCTTTGTCCAGTTCGTCCAGCGTCATGCGGCTGAGATGGCCATCAATCAAATGCAAGGCTATCCCATTGGAAACTCACGGGTACGACTTAGCTGGGGCCGTTCTCAAAACAACTCTGGCCCGGCAGGTACTCCCTATCGACCCGCACCACCTCCACCGGTTTTTGGCCCGATGGGTGGTGGCATGGGTGGTGGCATGGGCGGAGGCATGAGTGGAGGTATGGGTGGCGGCATGAGTGGTGCTATGGGTGGAGGCATGGGTGGCGGCATGGGTGGAGCTATGGGCGCAAGCATGGGCAGCAACATGGGAGGTAGCATGGCGAGCCATATGGGTGGAGGCATGGGTATGCCACCTCAAAACCCCTATGGCAGCTATGGCCCGGTAAGTCTGACATGGCAAGCCTTGAGACGCGGAGCTAATTAGGACGACAGTAAGCGCCCTTTTCGTTCTTACCTGCCTTGAGAGTGATTGCGCTTTAGCGGGAGTTGGTCCAGGTTGCGGCTCTTTCTTCACTTGCATGCTACGGCTGTCTCACAACAGTGTGGCTATGGGAACACGATCTACGACATCATGCCAACAAATCTCCCGGCGAGGAGAGTCAATGTGTGCATCACTTTGGGCGGGCGGTTCGAATTCACGGTGTGTTCAGTACCGAAGCAGACGTCGGCTTTTCTTTTAGTTGAATTAGTCCTTAGCACCTCTTGGACGCCTGCGAGGAATCAACATGTAGGATCCCTGCAAGCTCTTTCCTTTCCGTCCCGGGTTACGTTCACAGGTGATGTCGGTCGCTCCTTCCTCAACTGACCGATTCCACACAATTCCACACAGCCACATGTCCAACTTCACCACGACCTCATTTCTCCCTTCAACTCTTGACGATGCGCTTCCGCAACTGGGACGTGCTGCTGTTTCCACAGAGCTCTCACATACCCCTGCAAGAGTTTCGTACCGCCTGCTATTTGCAACAGGATCTGAACCACATGGAGCGGTGCACCACACCGATTCTAACCTCGTTTGTACCGTCGTTGTCTCATGGAACCCCGTTTCGGGTTTCAGTACACTCGTGGACCAAGCCAGAGGCTATCGTCAATACGAGCCCGTATTGCATCAGTCCTGACACCAAGTTTTCGTGGTGCATCCGTGTCTGGGCTGATGGCACAATGTTATCCATGGAGATTTACCCCGAAGACTCGTTCTTCCCCAAGCAAATCGGCAAGTATAACGACACACAGGGACGTTGGCTAATCGGTATAGATGGTCCCAGCATGACATTTCCGGTGTTTCACAAAGAGATTCTTCATCAGCCCAATTGGAATGCTGCAGACGACCTTGGTCGCATCAAGGTCCAGGTCTCGGCTGGGTATGAAGTCGATGCTGGCTTTGTCACACTTGTCGACTATGTCATCTTTTCATTCCAGCCGGTTCCTCTAGGTCTGTAGATGATCGTCGAGCGATTGAGCATTACTTACATCTGGACAGAGCATCTCGAGCGCTGTGGAGTGGCCTGGCCTCGCCCCAATATGCCAATCGTGTCGAATCCCCTCCAGATGGCGTTGCCTCAGCAGATGCTGGCCGGGGGGCCGATGGCGAATGGCAGCAGCCGTAACACTTCGTCTTCTTATTCCCTGTGTCCCCCTAACGTCTACCCACTGTACTCAAATAGGCGTCAGGTGAGTAATCAAGTGAGGCAGGGTTTCGAAGCGGGTCAGTCAAAGCAGGTGTGTGGCCTGACCAATTGAGATCTTGCTCGCTTACGTCTTAGGGGAATAACTCACACTACGGGTCGAGCACTGCTATGCCCTTGGATGAGGCTGTACCCTGTAAGCGTGAGCAAAGTGCGAGTCCTGGGCAGATGGGTGAGTAATTAGTTGCCACAAGATGTTGCTGACGATCTAGCGAATGATTTCTTGTCAACCGTCATGGAGATACCTCTGCTTGCAACGACTGGTAATGCGTCAGGGAGAAAGCGTAGCCGAGTCGGAGGTGAAGTGAGTCCACCAAAGAGACCGAGTTCTGGGGACAAGGAAAACTGTGGACATATGTACTAAGAGCTGCGGATTAGATGGACCTCAGGCCTGGGGAGGCACTCCAAGAGCCTGCTCGGCCAGTTTCTCCTGCTCCTCCCGACTCTCTCCTAGTTGCTCGCGACCAGATGCGAAAACCTTGTCGAAATCGTACTCAAACCAGTGGATTACTGGGTTGAGACCGGCAAACTTCCAGACACCGTTGACTTTTTTGTACCAATGAGTGTTGTAGCTGTGAGCGTGGCCCTTGACAGCGACGGTCTTCCTGGATTCATCGGTATAACGCTGATGAGGAACACGAAGCTGATGATATCCAGTGATTTCGTCGTCAGAAACCCGTTCCCATTTGGTCGCACCGACAAAATGCTGTGTCATGAGCAAGGGATCACCCAGAACGTTCTTGTCAGACGCCATTTTGATGTATTCATCAGCAGGCATTGACTCCCATAGTTTGTTCAGGAACGAACGATAATCAATGCGCAGCGTCGGTGCAATAATTGTGGACAGTCGTTTCCAGTCTTTGGAATCGTAGCTCTCGGCCCAGTCATAGACTACGCCCATGCATGCTTGCATATCGTTTTTGGTTGTCAATTTATGGACCAAGGGAATGCTTGGTTTACACACCTTCTAGGGAAATGGGTTTTGCCATTGTGAATTGGGAGAGTAGGGCAGGGTAGGAGGGAAAAGATGGAGAGGCTGACGAGATATCTTCTCCTGGGGGCTACTCATAGTCCTGTACAAACTATTTTTAGTGACGGCATCCCCACCCCGACCGCCTATTTCCAACCCAAAAGGACAACATGGACCACGAAAGCCTCCGAACGGCGACGACATACCTGAACAACCTTCTACTGGCGCGCGGGTTATTGCGCAATGGCGAACCGATTGACTTTGTCAAACCCGGCCGCGATGCGCGTGCCCAAATTATCAACCTCGTCCACGACCTCGTGTTGCGACAAGATCGCGGTCGGGAGCAGCGCGAAGAGATCGCCGAGACGTTGCGCCATCTACATAGCGAAGACGGCCGCAAGCAAGCGGCGCTAGACCGGTTAAAGGAGAAGAGCGAGGCCGACGCTCGCGCCGCAGCCCAGGCGCGTGTGGCGCAAAACGCGGCCGAAGCGGAGCTCAAAGCTGCCGAGCGAACGATCAAGAGGCTTCAGGATCAGACAGCACGGTTGAAGGCGAACCTGACGCAAACGCGGACTTTGTGTCAGAACGACATACGTAAACGCGATGTGGAATTGGCGCGTCTCAAGTCGCATCTGCAGCAGCACCGCAGCGGGAGGGCGGCGCCGCCGACCATGACCATCACCGGCGGTACTGCAAAAACCACTCAGCCACTCCCAGACGTCCATTCAGCAGAGTACAGTCTGAAGCAGGAGACGACCGAGTTTCTCACACAGTTGAGCCAGAGCCTAAGCGAGGAGAACGATTCCCTCATGCGGGCTGTCCGAAACGCTCTGGTAACCACCAGGGAGCTCCTCGGCGTCGCTGTAGTGCCCCAACCCTCAGAGCATACGACGCTGGAAGCTGAACTGGAGCAATCCCTGTCGGAGCTCAAAGTGATGCTGAGCAATCCCAACTTTGTCACGCTCGACGAAGTGGAGGTGCGCGACGAGGAGATTGCCCGGTTACGTGAGGGATGGGAGAAGATGGAGGCGCGATGGAGAGACGTTGTGGCCATGATGGACGGGTGGAGGAAGAAGGTCGGCACGGGAGATACCATCAAACTAGAGGATCTGAGGCTTGGGATGGGCATGATCCAGCCTCCAGACCAGAAGAAGGTGGAAGAAAACTCTCTAGAGAGCTCAGTAATGGACATTGAGAGCACATCCCCACCAGCATCCCCGGGAGCTGACTCTGGCTCGGACACAGAAACGGAAAAGTCCATGTCGATCGAAGAGAAACTTTTACAGGCGCAAAAGGAGGCAGCCGAGGGCGCAATTACAGACGAAGACGATGATATTCTAGGCGTCTTGAAGACACAAAGTCCCGTGAGAAAGACTAACATCAAGGGTAAGCCAAAGCGGAGGAGCACGCTCAGCAGAGAGGAATTGGCTCAGCTGCTGGGCTAAACAAAGGCTTACTGTCCTGCTGATCGTATGACTGCTTGGAACATGCAATGCACGTCATGTGTAGGCACGGCAGCAAGAAGTGCACGAGCTGCCTGACACTTCACAAGGCCGAGATCTACAGACCTCGATGAAGCTCAAGCCTCACTCGTCATGATAACTCAACGCCGGCTGGCGGTTGGCGGGGATCCCCGTTGTGGCTACAGTGGCGACTTTTTGTTCGAAAAGAGGTGCATGAGGGTACATGATTGTGGCGGGACCCTACAGCGACCCTGACCAATCGATCACATTTGCTAAGCGCTCTGCATTATGCTGTCCCTGCGGACTGCCTCCTTGGGGGTGTACAAGATTTTTCTCGCTGGCCTACCTGCTACTGTCTACTGTCTGACTGTAGAGGTTGAAACGAGAGCGTTACATCGATGAATGATGTTCATCCTGGAGATAGAGGGGCAGCAGATAGGCTTGACGTCAGATGTACCCCGCTTTTCCCCGCCAAAAGTTGACCAATCAAAGCGGCCGTAGAAGCGCAAACGCCTGCACGGTTTGCAGGCTATTTCGGGGAACCGGTGACTTCACGTCCAACTCTCTGCCCTCGTGTCCTGCCCTTTTTCGCTTAACAGCCTGCATCATGTGCCCATCTATTATGCAGATGTAGGCGCGGCACAATCAAGGATTAGACTACCGTTTGTATCCATATAAGCCCTTTTTCCCTCTTCCCTCTTTCTCTTCCAACAACTCCGTTCCACAGTTCAGAGCAGGTCTCTTTCCACCTTTTATCTCTTTCTTGCGTTTAGGCCTGGTGCCATTTCTGTTTTCTTTACGACTAATTCTAGCACACCATTGTCGCTGGTCGACTTAATAAAAGCTCCTAAAAAATGGCAGTTCAGCTTAACTTCAACCTCCGCACTTCGGCCAACTGCAAGACGGTCCATCTGCTTGGATCCTGGGACAACTACACCAGACAACTGCCTCTGAGTAAGGATTCTAGCAAGTCGGGTGCTTGGAATGGCGCGTTTCGCTTCTACAACTCTCTGAAACCTGGACAGCGGTACTGGTACTACTACATCATCGACGGCTATCACGTCAGCCACGATCCCGCCCGTCCTTCTGTTCAGGAACAGACCACCGGTCGCAAGCTCAACATTCTGGACATTCCGTCTTCTCCCTCCTCTGATGCCTCGAAGAGGTCGTCTCGTCATTCTCGCCGCCCATCCACCCAACCAATGAGCGGCCGCTCCTTGTCGCCGTCGCAGATCAAGTGCCCACGACCGGTGCGGCCGACAGAGACGCGCCGCGTGCGCGGTGAAGCCTTTGGCCCTGGTGCCGTCGACAAGCTCAGTCGACAATTCGCGCGCAGTCGCATTGAGTCCGAATCCGACTCCGACTCCGACTCGGATGAAGACTCGGATGTGCCGTCGCTCACATCGCGGTCCTCGCGCTCATCACGGTCATCGGTGCCATCAGTCTCGTCGTCGTCGGAATCGGGTTGCTCCTGCAACAGATACGGCATTACCCGGTCCGGCCACCGCGTCAAGCTCGACTGTGGCGGCAAGCAATGTGGCAGCTATGACTCGTCTTCTGGGTCAGAGTGCTCCAGTGACTCGGAGCCCGAACGTTATCCCACACGCCGCTATGTATCCAGGAGGTGAACGCCAATCTCGTAACGAGCTGGTTCTCGTCCTAAAAAAATCAAGAAAACAAAAGCAACTATCTACTACGATGACAAGCCTAGCAACCTGTCGAACGCACGACACGGACCTTTCTGCTTGAGGAAATTGTGGCTCCCGGATATGGGCTGTGCTGCTGAGGGATGAGAGTTTTGATGTGGTGATGATTATGTGGACGTAAATAATCTACAAGAAGCTATTGATGGTATGATATCATTACATTCTGTGATCTTGTTCGTACCAGTGATGTCCTGTGGTAGGCACGCTAACCAGGTTGAAGTCTGCACTGCCAGGAACACAATCTTCTGTCGAAACAAACACAACCCCAATCGCCTACACTACCTCTGATATAATGGATCTAACACCAATCTACATCCGCGGCAAGCGTCGCTCGAAGCGCAAGGATAATCAACCTGACCACCTCCCTCCATCTCTACGCAGCCACAAACGACACCAACCTCATCGTATCCCTCCTGCTCAGCAAAAAACCAACCCCCCCTCCCGTCTAGAACTTCTCCCAACGGAAGTCATCCAATCCATCTTTCTCTTATCAAAAAATATCTCCCTACCTCTAACCTCACCAACCCTCAAAGATCAGCTTACCTCGCCATACATGTTCACGCGTTTTATGGACGTGACTATGCGACCTCTCACGGGGAACATTCTCCCGTCACAAGCGGAAGTTGCAGACGCGCGGAGTGTTCTTAATGCACGGTTTGTGACGTTCGGGTTTTTTGTTGGGTGGGTTTCGCAGTTTTTGGGTTCTGGGGCAGGCGGATGCATAGCTGTAGCTGTGGCTGGAACCGGAGGCCCAACCACAGGCCCAACCACAAGCACAGCTGTCAGCGAAGCCGGACCCACAAGTTCACCCGCCCCAGGGGGATCTGAGGGAGGAGCAGCGGCAGCCCAACTGATCACCACCCCCCTCATGAGCGTATTCCCCCGCCTCCCCCCCTCCAAACTCCTCCACGGCCCTTGGTGTGAATCTAAAATATCCTTCCTCCGCCTCTTTTCCCCATCCCCAAACGGCGCTGCCGTCTCATCACCAGACTATCCCCTCGCGCGGAGGGGGTTATTCGATGCCATTGTCGCTGGCGAGTTTGAGGCGTTCACCCTCCTCCTGCGGCTGGGGGTGTCGGCTGATTTGGAGGTCCTTAGGGCTGTGGTGATGGGGGAGAGTTGTGGGGGAGAGTTTGTGAGGGTTGTGCTGGAGAGGGTTAGTGAGGGGTGGGGTGAGGTTGATGTGCTTGATCAAAAGCTTTGGGAGTGGGTTGAGGAGGCCGAACGGAGGGGGGAGGGGAAGGCAGGGGTGGTGAGGGGGTTGTTGCAGGGAGCGTAGGTTGCGTTGAAGGGAGTGAGAGGGGGCTTGTGGTTCAAGAGAGGGAACGTTGAGGGGTAGAGGTATGAGTATGCGGAATAGATGAGAACGGTGCTTGCATCTGAGGATATGTTTCACTTGCTCGGTGTAAGCTAGCTTTGAAGATCGGGTTGGTAATGTGAAGGAATGTGGATTGCGATCGTCAAGGTGGGCGGCTTGGCGAAAATGACAGTGATTTTTATTCTCTTGGATGGGAGACATGTTTCTATATTCTTCGAGTAGAATATTGCACGCAGTGGGGAAGACTTCGATCGGTTTAAAACAGTCCGATTGACTCTGCGCTTTAGGTGATTGAAAGTCCTACGCTGGACAGTCAGAAACAGCAAACTCAACAAGACGGGGGCAATTGTCCACGCTACAATACTGAATGTCTCCAGCTTGAATATACGTCCGATCCAATGTGTGGTGTCTAGGGCCTTGAAAAATGTGTAGAACAGTTTCTATTCGTAGCGTTGACGAGTGTCTGCGCCGCGGGGCAGAAGTTACATTCCGCCAGTTGAGTATAGTTTGAGAAAAATGTAATATAATGAAGGGGCATAAAGCCTCCCCGCTGGTCGGGAGGAAGTAGCCGTTGTTTCCTCATCTTTCATACGTGGGAAGAGATTACCACCTAGCAGGAGGTGGGAATTTCTTCCCACGGATAATGACTCTCAGGACCCGCCGATAGTGGATGCGCCAATAAGAAAGCTTTCACAAAGCAGAGCTGCCCAACGATAGAGACATACGCGCCAATAATAAACTGGGAGAATGTAGCCGCTTGGGGGAGGAGGTGGGGGGGAGGAGGAGGGAAGCGTAAGCGCGATGATGAGGCGTTATCAGAGCCTTCAAGGCCGGCGAAACGCTTGAAAATCAGCTCGTTAGTCGATTCGAGTGCAACAGACCGATATACTAACCCCGTTGTGCACTGAGTTCTCATCTCATAGTGTGGCCCTCCGACATGTCTTATTCTTACAAATGCGGTCGTGCTGTTGCGATGGTACCATCGAGCGAGACTGCTGAAGATCTTCCCCCAGACCTATATGCCCTACTCAACTCAGCTGACAAGCAAGAATTTCAAACTATTGCTTGAAACTCTCTTTTGTGATCGGTAGATCCAGACTCAGAAACCAGGCAGACTGGATGCACTTCTTGTGCATAACAAGCAACGAAGCTCAAGTCACGGAACAGCTATCCACATTACTATTACCAGAGCCTGCCGATATTCCCGACAAATACGACCAAACGAATGATTCGATCGATCGGCAAGTATGCAACCTGTGGATCCGCAAATGGACAGATGCCATAACATTGCCAAAACCCAACTTCTCATATGCTATGAACCAAATTGCCTTTCAGCCTGAACATTTGGAACGCCTGATGTTTTATGGGACATTCCAGCCGGTGAATTTCTTCCCTGATGGCCGTTATTTTCCCTTTCTGGTCTGCGAAGTAATGTCCGCCAAAGGAAATATGAATAATTGTCATCAGCAGGCGGTCAAAGGCGCAATAACAGCAGTCAAAGGCATTGTCCCACTGTGTGCATACGCCGATCTCGGAGCCCTGGACGATATAGAGGCTAGGATTTTGTGCTATAGTATAGAAAACAATCATGAACGACTGAAAATCTTAGAGCACTTTTTTACCAGAGAAAATTGTGAAATTCGTTACTATAACTACAAACTATTTCATGGCGAGCTGGAGGAAGATGTTATGGAAATAGTAGGTAGTGATTGCCAACGCGTGATTTGGAGCAAAGCCCTCGCCATCATGCGTGAGATCTTGGACGACTTCTACAAGACCCACTAATCACGCATCCTTGGGCTGGTGGACAAATAATCACAAATTGACCCGCAGCACGATGTCACAATTGTTTGTGGAAAGCCATTAGCCATACCACCTATGTTCGGCAGACAATCGACAGATTTTATCTCGGAGCAAACCAGGATAATAGAGCTTGAGTTTCATGAGAGGCGGGAGCAGAAGATGGAGGCTGACCAAGAGAAGCGGAAGCTGGACTGGATGGCCAACCAAGAGCGGTTGGATAAAGCAAAGCATGACATTATCAATGACCTCAAGCAGCAAATCACACAACTCGATGAAGAAATCAAAGTGATAGATGAAGGTCACAAGGCACAAATCAGAGAGCTAAATGAAGATCATAAAGAACATATCAAAAAGCCAGAAGAGGACCACAAAAAGAGAGGAGGTGCTTGAGGAGAAATTCGAAGGACTTGAAGAGGATAGAAAAGTGCTCAAACAAAAGTTGGAGGATTCACTGATGTTACATTACAACTCATAACGGAAATCCACGTACCACCAACGGCAGCCATGACTCTGCAACAAGCCTTCCACTATCGCTTCGTAACTGTTACCTTCATCAACCCCTGACTCTTCCAAATTAGCCCTCCATAATTTTCTTGAATGTACGATGTGTTCCCTTCCGTGATAATTGGCTTTTGAATCGCCAGAATCGGGAATTTAGTTGGGTCGAGTGAGTCGAATACCTCTCTTGCGCGTTTGTGGGTAATATTTCCACATTAGCTATATTCACCCTTCTCTACGTAGAGCTTCCAAGTAGAATACCACCTAAATTCTTGGTAGATTTTCGCATTGCCTCCATCCACAAAACTACGTAGCAGGTGCGTCTTCTGAGGCACTGCTCTTACTGGCACTCACATCCGCCAGAAACTCGGAAAGCTTGGTAAAACTCTTCTGAAGAGGATTGCAACGCTGCCGCAGTATGCCACACTGGACATGGACATCTTCGCCCGGCAGACCGGATGAATACAAGCCGGTATCCAGGCATAAAGCAAGCTCTTCAACGAACGCCCTATTCGTGGAAAGAAATTACCGCCCATCAAGCTTGGACATCCCGAGATCTTTCTTCCCACGTATACGTTTGTCTGCATCCATTTTTTGTCCCAAATGAACTTCAAACTCCAAGCGCAGCTGATTCATGTTCGGGTTTGCTAGTCATCTGCCAGTTGATGTTTCCATTCCGCAAAGTCGTGCGCATTCTGAGCAGCGGGAGCTGTACGTATACTCGAGCATTTTGGCAGCTTGGCTTGGTACAGCAACACCGGACCCATAACTCTGAGTCGACTGGCAGACGGCTTACATGTTCGTATTGGGTGCCGATCACTTGCTGGAGCCGTGGCTTGCGTTAGAGTCAGCAGGTCGCACTCCTGCCGCGTCGGATTGGTGTGCCATGTCAACTTCCATGAAAAGGCCTCGCGCTGCCGTGTTGTTCGTGCGTCGCTCCGCGTCTTTGGTAGTAACCACGCATTGCTCTTGTAAGGTTTCATAAGCCAAACAAGGTTTCAAACTGTCAAGGAACGCGTTGGAACCATGTCGAGACATGGTTCCAAAAGCTACCTAACCACTTCTGTGTTCGCGACAGCGCCCTCAGAGAGGACGCGAACACTCGCAGCAGCCGCCCCTGTATTGTCGTTGGATACAAAGAGAGCGAAGGGATTCGCTTACTTCACTCCGATGTGGCGAAAAATGAATCCATCAACAGTGTATATGTTGTTTTCTGGCGGCGGAAAAGAGAAAATGAGGGATAGACTAGTGCGCCAAGACTGACCCACATTTTGACCCGACCCGGACCTATTATAATTGTGAGCAGATGTGTACCTGCATACAAATCTCTAC
>MU006065.1:0-18904 GCA_010093745.1 Piedraia hortae CBS 480.64
ATTCATCCTCACAGACGCGAACAGCAGGTTCCGATGGGTGATCACAGGTGCCACCAAAGGAGAAGCGGCAACGGGCCTGAAGGACTTCATAATCCAAATGCAGCATCAGTACAGCAAAACTCTGAAGCTCATCTTCACGGACGGAGGAACCGAATTCCAAAACAAAACAGTCCATGACATTGCTCGAGCGGCCGGCATCAGGATAGATGTTTCGGCACCCTATACACCTGAACAGAATGGGACTGCCGAATCATCCAACAAGGTAATCATTAGACGAGCTCGAACGATGCTCATAGACGCCAAGATGCCGCCAGAGTTGTGGCCATTAGCCGTGCACTATTCATGCTACGTAACCAATCACATCTTCAACATCAAAACAGAAGCCATACCAGCACAAACGTTCATGAAAGGCTTGGACCAACCCACTGACGACCCATTAGATTTGAGCCACCTCAAAAGGTTTGGCTGCAAAGCCTATCCATTGATCCAACCGAGTGTCCAATCTAAATGGGTTCCACGAGCAGAGGTCGGCTGGTTCGTAGGGTTTCAACCGAATACGATGACAAACTACAAAATTCTTGTTTGGAGATGGAATAACAAATTCAACGCCTATCGACCCGTCATCATCATTACGCCTCATGTCTCGTTCGATGAGCAATCTGTCTATGGCGATTCGCTTACACTTACACAGCAGCAACATCAATCAATCATCGAATGGCATCTCGATTTTTGTTGACAATCAGTCAGCCATCGCGCTGACCAAAAACCATGACAATCATCGAAGATCCAAGCACGTTGATTTGCGAAACCACTTTTGTCGCAGGCAGTATGAGAAGAAGAAAGTGGATGTCAAGTACATTCCAACGAAAGAACAGAAAGCAGACTCCCTGACCAAAGCACGGTCGTCTATCCCTATCTTTTGATCGAAACCGCGCACCGTGGAGTGCTGAATCGAATAAGCAAGGGGGAGGGTTGTGAATATGCGGTATATTACGCGCATTATTAGTAACCGTCGCTCGGCTCTCGACTTCACGCGTCAACTAGTTTTCCGTAGAGATTTGTATGCAGGTACACATCTGCTCACAATTATAATACTATGCAAGTGCCCCGCATACGCGCTAGCGGCGATGCCTGAATCCAACAAAAAGCGCACAACTCTTCACAAAAGGTTCATCGCTAGCGCACCTGTTAAAGTATAGCGCCGAACTTCAGCCAATACGGGACCTTCTTCGGCACCATGCGTATACTAGATTAGTGGGAAAGTGGCGTCTCCGCCTGATTGGTCGGAGTACAGAACCATATTCATTTAGGCACGCTAGCGATAAAGAGTTAGTAGGGCAATATCATCATCCGCATAATGTCATATCTTCTCCGCAAGAATATTATATCTTGAACATTTAACGAATCATATCTCGAACATATCAAATACCATACCTTGATGATAGTGTCGGTTAGGTCTTCATGGAGCTCTCTATCATAAAATCTAGGGTCTTCATTGTCAGAAGGATGTGGCACCTACCATGACCACAATTGTAGATAGGAGTCAAAATTTCTCAGGGTTTTTACCTCTATAGAGGAAGTTTTCCATGAGACGGGTCATTGTCTCGTTCATGCTTAATGGCATGGTTCGCTGACGTTGTCCTGACGAATGCGGCTAGACTGGGGTAGTGTGGGAAAGGTATCGAACCTCACCGCATATAGGTATAGAGATCTACATTCACATTTCCCAGTAAAAGTTGAGTGAAAAACATTTGTCGTCGATATCCGCTCCCCTTAGTCCTCGGAGGTTCACCCCTCCGACATCATTATATCGTTTGCAGCTCCAAGAATCTGCTGCAGTGACCATTGCTTCGTTTGTGTCTATGTTCGAACTGCTCCCCTCCAACAACCCGCTCCCTAAGTGGTCCGTTTTGTGCGACCACCCAAAAACTACCACATACGTCTGTAGGATACTTTTTCTTGATATATAAGATCACATAGCTCATTGTGATGGCTAAAACTACATCTATTCATTCGTCAACGAACCGTACGTATCGTGCGTATTGTAGAATATGGAATAGGACTCAAGCTAATCGTTGTCGACTTTCCATCGCTGTGAGACTAAGAACAGTTCTTCAAACCGATTATAAGGTACATGCCCTCATGGCACTTGCCTCTGCCGACCCCCCTTGACTGCACGTGGTCGTTCTGCGTTGATGTTCTACTGGGCTGCATTCGGGGATCAAGGAACTTAGGTCCGTACAGCTTGAGACCGTTGAAGGGGTAATGCAAGACAGTGACCCTCCTTCGTCCTCAGAGTCTCCTGCTGGGCAAGTTTCCTTTACAAACTCCCCCTCTTCAAACTCACTTCCTCGAGTGCCCTCCTCTTCAGAGTTTTGCCCCTCTTCAGAGTCAGTTGCAGAAATTGCTCCCCCTTGCGACTTTTCAAAGTTCGAAATAACTGGCTTCCGAGCAACTTCTTCTCCTTATCATGCAACTCTCGGTTGTGTTTTAGCCTTCAGTGAACATATGAAGCTTATGAGCCTTGTGCGACGTTTGAGGTTCCCTCACGGCTCTGGATTCTGCCTTGCTGGTACCGCTGGTAACGTTGCTTTGTTCCTCTCCTCTACAGGGACGAGACATCTCTTCCGGTCATGCGTCATCTTGCCGCAGGACTCATAGCAAAACACCATCACACACCTAGGGGATCACTGCAATCGCGAGCATTCCCAGATATGATGGCGAAGTATACGAAAATGAATGTGCCCGTGAGCACACATTTCATTTCCTCTGGCTCGAATTCTTCGGCGGACGATATGTCATTGTCAGCTCCGTTGATTTCTCGACGGCTCATATCTATCTTCCTATGAAACATCTCAATCTTCCATGGGCGCCCATTGCTTTACACCAGATAAACTTCGCAGGGAACGCAGAATTGAATGACATAAATAGGTGTGCTTCGGTTCAAGCCATACTTTGGTGCTTGTACCTGCCCCCTTCGAATACGTCTTTCCTTTCCCAAACTCTCTCAGCTGAGTGTAACCCATGGCCAGGGTTTGGCGTGCGTATAATATTAAGACATCAGTGGGATCGCTCTCTTGCAAGCCTCATTAGAACCAAGACACGGCTTTTTCGCAGTTTGGCTAATGAAGCAGCTAAACCTGACCGATGATCGCGCATGCTCGTGCTCTGGCGGCCGCCAGCTGTCCAGAGAGCGCAGTCATACCTCACTCTCGTAATGTGATTTGGCATTGAGAAGCTTTTTCTTGGCAAAATAAACTTTAACTCGGCCAGTGGAGGGTACCATTGCCAGAATACATCATCTTTGCACAAGATCTTTTCGTAACCGGCATACGCCTTCCGGAACATCCGTTCCGCATCCCCTGCGAGGCTTTCATACTGGTAGAATTGACCTACACGACAGACTTTCCCGAACATGAGTGAGTGCGTGATTCTGTGCTTGGCTTGCACTCTTACAGTTCATTGCCGACCTTTGCTGCAATTTCGATGCAATGCTCTAGCGACTTGCATTTCTCCAAGATTTTCATGGTAGCTGTGTTCGCCGGGATCCTCATATTGCCACGAAGCACATCATACGATTGGAATATGACCGCCCTGAACACTCACAACGCAACGACAATTTTTTCACTATAGAAGTTGTTTCGCACTTTGAGGTGCCGCAACGCCGAATGAAATCGTGTACGTCTTTTAGGAACAGAAAATGCATTAGAGGAATGGATGGAGCGGAATACGAGTGGTAAAAAGTACATTAAAGTAGGATTTTGGAGAGTGTACTTTTGCGCAAGGCGAGCAGTTCACTGCATCGTAGGAAAATACACCAGGCGTCTAAGATCTCGGGCATGATCGAATCACGAATGGAAAGAAAAATTACTGTACATGTGAGGGGACGTAGCCGTCGTATCCTACCTATCGGTTCGTGACCTCCTTCAGATAGTAGAAGGCGCATGTGTTGTGTAATACTGCAAAGTTGGTCACGAGGGAAGGCCAAATAAGTATAGGATCCGTGTGTACGTCCTCGGGTTGTCGTTGTGCATTATGCGCCATGCCTGCCATGCTGCTTGGTAGATCACTAGGCAAGAGCTTGGTAGAGTGACTTCTGTAGTAACCGTATGAAACGATTGCGGATCAAGCATGTGCTCCGGGCCAAGGACGGCGCGCAAAAGACGTATTCATCTTTCACCCTGTCGCTGTTGATGCTCTCGAGGAATTCCCAAAGCGCGACGTAATCTCTCGCTCTCGTCGCTCTTTGCCTGAGCAATTTCATGCACCTGATGACTTCTTAGATCTTTAGTTCCCTTGGTGAAAGTCTTGCTGGCTTTGCCGTGGAGTTCTTTGCGTAGCTGCTCGCATTTTACCTCTATTTGATCTTCGTCCAAGCTATCACAGTCAGCTGGTCTCGGTTTTGCGCATAGCACAAACAGGCTCACAGAGCCATTCACGGGGAAAGGATCCTTACCCTTCGTCCTCCAGTCTGTCTCTCAGTTCAAAGACTTTCACTTCAATCGCCCTCAGTCGCTCATGCTCCAAGATCGCTGCGTCTGGCTTCCTTTGCTCGAGCTTCATCACCTCCTCCTGGCTCTGATTTGATGACGGATGTTGGTCGCGCGGCTTGAGGCTCGATAGATTGCGCTGCACGTATCCCGACGTGCCGGAGCCTCTCGGTGTAGGGAGGCCGACATTGGCGGACATGGTTGCTTGGAACGGGCTGTTGCTACTGTGATCTGAATGGCGACGTTGCTCCCTGTTATAATTGTGAGTAGATGTGTACCAGTATGCATACAAGTCACTACGGAAAACTAGTTAACGCGTCAAGTCAAGAGCCAAGCACCGATTACTAATAACACGCGTAATATACCGCATATTCACAACATTCCCACCGCCCCGCACATGCGGAATCTTGCCGCCCCCACAAACCCCGGTTGCCTTCCAGAAGGACTACAAATCGGCAGGACAAACACCTGCCCCCGACCAGCTAGGAGTTCGTAGAGGAAACCATGGGGTGGAAATAGGAGCAGATGAACGACTGATCAGTCATAGTTAGCCACATGTATCATAGCATCGACTCTGATCGATCCTAACCCTAAAACGAGATCGATGACGCGATTGCCCCACGTTAGACCACGAGGCCATCTCGTCACTTGCCCATGACTAACTGTCTGGAAAGAACAAGTAACAGTCAACATGACCTCTAATCGAACTGAAACGTCGGATGATAGATCCCCACATATCCCTGCATCTCCTTCTGCCAGCTTCTATGCTCTGAGCGATGACGAAGAGAACGATTACAACATGATCAAGCACACTAAGCATCAGGCTGGTGTCCAACTGCTTCGCACCAAGAACAAAGTCTACGTTCATCCCACGCCTTCGGCCAAAGACAATGTGGAGGGATGGATCGCCGTGATGCAAGAAAAAATACCGACTCCGACAAGTCCAGGGAGCATCAAATGTGGGCTCTTACTAGCCTGGCTGCCTGATGATAAGGTAGGAGACGTTACAGCCGCATATAACAAGGTTGATATGGCTGAAGACGAGCTCCCCCGCCCTCCCATAGTACCCCCGCCACCTGCCAATGTCAACAGACAGGATGGCCACGTTCATGGCTTTCAGATCCCCGTCAGCCAGATATTCAGCATCATCGTAAGACCGCCGAGCATTGGCTGGTGGTTTGGTAGTATTATCATCAACACCCGCAGCGGGGAAAGTTTCCCGGCCTTATTCTTCCATGACTCCGAATGCAAGAGCACCATGGAGCACCGCAAACGCCTTCAACGGGAGAATTTCAGCATTGGCTCGGAAAATGGAAGCATCTTTTGGGGCGGGGATGTGGTAATCGATTGGCTGAAGCGCTACGTGCCTGTTGAGCGAGCTGCACATGAACTGGGCGTTTACCTCATCGATCCTTCTGAAGAGGACAGGATTGGCTTTGGTAATGATTCTCAAAAGGTCAAGAATGTGCTTGAGGGTAAGCATAAAGACTTGTCAATTCAGAACAAAGAAGACCCGGTGGTTGCAGCATTGAACCAGGCGCGCTGGAACTTTTTAGAAAAGATGTCTCAGGTCACAACATTCGCCCGTCGCACCGCTCAAGCCGCTGCAGAGAACAGGAACTTACCCCCTCAGGTACGACGATTGCTTCAGAACCCGCAAGTGCAAACCGTGTCGGAGGAATTTGACTCGGCGAGGCTATACCTAGCCAGATGGGCTATGGGAATCGCTGAGCAGAGCGAGAGAGAAAGGAGCCAGCGGCTGTGGACCGCCAAAGATGTTCTTGGGAAGGAGCATTCTGAGGTCGGTGAATTCGAGATTCTGGACGTCGAAAGTCTGGTACTTTCAGACCAGTACAAACCAGTCACGCAGAAAGAGTGGGATGGTTTTTTCAATCAGCGGACAGGTGTTTTGGAAAAGACTGTTGATGAAGTCAAGCAACGTATCTTCCACGGTGGGTTTGAGTCGGACGCCGTTCGAAAGGAGGCGTGGCTGTTTCTTCTCGAAGTCTATGATTGGAAAAGCAGTAAAGACGAGCGTCAGGCAAAGATCAATAGTCTGCGTGATGAATTCGTCAAGCTTAAAGGCGCCTGGTGGGAGCGCTTGGTAGAGAACGACAACAATTACTCGCAGAGAGATTGGTGGAATGACCAGCGTAACAGAATTGGTAAGTCATCATATATAAAGACCCGGATTGCCAGTTTTACTCAAAACTAACCTGGTGGCGATCCCATAGAAAAGGACGTCCATCGCACAGATAGACACATACCTCTCTTCGCCGGCGAAGATATTCCCCACCCTAATCCTGATAGTCCTTTCGCTGAACAAGGAACCAATGTGCATATGGAGCAGATGAAGGATCTTCTATTGACGTATAATGAATACAATCCCGATCTTGGCTACGTGCAAGGCATGTCAGATCTCCTGGCCCCAATCTATGCCGTGGAGCAAGATGATGCCGTAGCCTTCTGGGCTTTTGTTGGATTCATGAGTCGAATGGAAAGGAACTTTTTACGAGACCAGAGCGGCATGAGGTCAGTGAAAAATCTGAGCACGTTTGCACATCACTAATGAAGCAGGTTTCAATTAATGACTCTTGACCAGCTGTGCCAGTTGCTAGACCCTAAACTGTACGAGCATCTGCAGAAGGTCGACAGCACGAATTTTTTCTTCTTTTTCCGAATGCTCCTAGTCTGGTAAGTCAATGACATAGATCCTATGAGCTTTTTCTCACACTTGGCACAGGTACAAACGCGAATTTGAATTCAACGACATTCTACGCCTCTGGGAGTCGCTATGGACAGACTACATGTCCTCGCAATTCCACATCTTTATTGCCATGGCCATCTTGGAAAAACATCGCAATGTCATCATGGACCACCTTAAAGGTTTCGACGAGGTGCTCAAGTACATCAATGAGCTCAGCGGAATGATTGATCTGCAATCCACCCTCATCAGAGCTGAGTCTCTCTTCCGCCAGTTTCAGCGCATGGTTGAAGCCATTGACAAAAAAAACAATTTCCCATCCGCCCCCATTCCCCGTCAAAGGCTTCCTCAACCTCCATCTTCCTCCGACGCTACTCATATGTCCGGAAGGAAATCTCCTGCGGCCACAGCCCAAGTGTCCGGTCGTGACGCTGCGACTGCCACAGATGTTATACGTGGTGCCCAAGCGGAGTGTGTGATAACTCCTGAATTAAGGTCCCTGCTGAGCAGGGACCCACCGAAGTTGAACAAGGCAGAAGTAAGAGCGCATGGCGGTGGTGTGGGAAGTTAAGTTTCTGTGCTTGTACATCTGTTCCCGGTCCGGATCTGCTATGATGTTCTTAGCCTCAGCAGGTTTGAAATGCAATCACTCTGCAATCAGTATTGTTGAGCAAACAGTGTGTTGAACTATTTGCTGATTGCCTAACTTTGGTTATTTTAGGCACTGCATGACGGAGGGGGTCTTACTTTAATGAATCCACCAAAACATTGCGGTAAGCAACGTAGTTAGCGACTCAAGAAAGGCAAATCGAGCTCTGCATCCATCTGTTTGGCGCTGTAGAAATCAGAATAGGTGCCTGCGATTCTGAAAGATGATTGGCCTAGGGTGAGTCGTAATCCGAACGCGAGTTTACTCTGCCGATTTGGTAGAGCAAATTTCTTGGCCATCAAATGCTTAATGAATTGGGTCCAAAGACAACGTTCAAAGTCTGAGACGAATACATGATTTTTTAACTGCCCTTCCAATGACTGACGTGTGCGCCTTGTTGAATCTCTCAACTCAGTTCTTATCATTTCAGTTTAAACCTTGAAACCCTGACTGCAACTGTGAGCCCAGTGGGGCGAATGTGGCTAGCAGGAGCAAACTCTCTACAAGTTATTGATGCGGCGGTATAAAGAGATTACGTAACAGGAAACAAGGTTACTTGCGTCTCTCGCAGCAATCTGCGGGTTCACAAACTTTTTCAATGAAGTGTATGGTAAACTCTAAGATTGGCCACTTTGGGAGCACTCATCGCTAAATATGCTGCGATGGGTACCCGTCCCTCACCGTTTTGAACCCTCGAATGAAGACTTTCCCGCTAGTCTATGAGACGTCGATGATTCAGTAAAGTTTAACTGAGAACTAGTGCAAACCTTATTGATCTAGCTCTGGGAGCGAGACACGTACTTGAGAGCCGGTGGCTCTCTTTCCTCGTCCTTCTCTGAAGCAATCGACTCTTTTTCACAGCCAAATGCAGACACATCTACACCATCTCCTTCCACAATTTTCTGTGACTGATAAGTGGCATCGCGTTCGAGCGCAAGCTTACTTCCAACCTCAAATCGGGAATTTAAAATGCGAGCCTGAACTGCTTCAGGGTTAATGCGACGAGATATAGTCTCCACTCAATTGCTTTGAACGTCAACGTTCAACATTTTCCTACAAATTAATATTGTAAGGCGAGCTTACCGCCCAACGATATGCAGCTGGGGATATTCTTTTCCTGCATAGTCGTAGAGCTCGTCACTATTGGGTTCAGCAACTATACGATCGGTCAGTTCCTTCTCTAACACTTTCGTGGCCGTCTTCTTTCCTCGGCTCTGCAGCCCTTGTAAAGCCCTAAACTCCGTCTTACACTCTCAGCTGCACGTGGAAAAACGTGGAGGTCATTCGTTTCGAGGACTTCCGCCATTTCGAAATACGCTAACCGTGTGTTGGTATGTGTGGTTTTAATCGTGGCCGAGATTGTTGGTTTACCTGCACCCTGTAGCGACAGTACTCTTGTGGATGGGAGTGCGCAGCGGCCCAAACTAGGAGGACGTAGCGATAGACTACGATCAACGACAGAGACAGGAAGGATGCAGGTGGGTAGCAGTCAATACCAGTGTTGATATGACAGTGTGAATAACTATCTCTATGAGGGGACGTCAGAATAAATATTCTGTACCTGTGGGCCGGTGACGTCACGTCGTACACTAGCAGGGCGCATTCGCCATGTCACATATGACATGACCGTGAGGGAAAACCTCCGTGTGGGAAAAAACTAGGGTGCAGCTGGTAGTGTAGGAGGTATGCTGACTTGCTATGCAAGTGCCCCGCATACGCGCTAGCGGCGATGCTTGAATTCAACATCCCTGACCAGGATTCGGGCACTTGAAGATTTTCTTGTGTAGCTCTAGATACGCGTATATACGGACACACCTGTGAGGTGCCGCTGCTAATTAGAATAAAGCCGACGATTTTCTTTAGGCTCACGGTCTACCGAACCCAACATCTGGTCCTTGAAATCGGAAGGCTAACTAGCAATTATCCTTCCCAGTCTTCCGGTGATGTCAATATTGAAGAGTAAGGTCTAAAAATCATATTTTATTGTCCGACTGAGCGTCATTCGTGGGCCGCTGTCTTGACGACGCGTAACACGTCGACATCCCCAAAGCCAGAGCGCTCCTTGAATCTTCGCGCCTTCTTTTCCAGAAAAACCCGCAAACCCGCAACCCTGATTTCTGTACAGTTATGGTCACTCAGCAACAACACGCGTGCGTATCTCAAGCGAAGTTCGCTCCCAATGCTGGTCTCAGCCAGCTTTATGTTCTAAACGCACACCTTCCAAACCATTACACGGCAGCACACGATGCAAACCATCAGCATCTTAGCCTTGATCAGTGTTCTAAGGATTTCAAAGGCGCCAGTTTGGAATCAGCAGTTCAATGATGCCCTAGCCCGGCTCGAAGACTTGTTGAATGCGATTCTCCAGCTATGTGATCGTTACAAAGTCATCCCCAACTCTGTCAAGCAGGATGTGGAGTTACCTCTCCGAACCAGAAGGTTCTGTCAAGGAACTCTCTGTGCAGTTTGGGCTTCATTATGGGCAACTTTTTACCTGGGGCTCGCGGCTGGATGCCTTGCTGAAGATGGCAATGTGCATTTTCCGACGGTGAGCTACTGGACCGCGGCGGCTGCAGATGAGACGGCCAGGGCAAACAAGGTGTTGGAGGAGTGCGAGAGTGTTTTTACCCGGAAGTGTCTGGAGGGTTTACAGTTGAATGTGGATTAGGTGGCAGATACAAAGGGTGATGTTTTTTTGTTTCGTGCGGCTGGGTGGAGTCTCTTTTGAGCGTGACTTTGATTTACACTAAAAATGCGATACCAGGCTAAAGCCATTTTTCAAGCTGTCTACGATAAATTGCCTGCACAAATTGTTTGCCAATGACCCTGCCTGTAATTTGGCATCCAATGGCTTCGCTGTGAACACTACAGGTAATGCTGTGGAAGCCGTGTGCCAAGTCTCATCTCTCTAGAATCACCGTTCGTCAGATGGAACGGTTGAAAAATTGTCTGACATCGGACTTAAATCAATTTATAGTTCGCCTGAAAACGGTTAAAACGATCCACAAATGGTTCAAAAATGGGTTATGAACGGTTCAGCTCATCAATTGAAGAACTTCTAACGCCGGCAGCGTCTGACTCGACCAGATGAAATGGTAAAACAGATACCACGCCTTCCGTGTTTGATCCAAGCGCGTTCGCAATGGACAGGTATACCGCTTGTCGTGCTCTATTATGGTACTGACATTAGAAATAACGTGAAGCATGATTGTGCGGTCGCCCAGACAATCACTTTTTGCCAAATGGTTGAAGCTATCCCGCAGACGTGCGAGTCATACCTCTCTCTTAACTCCATCAAATCCATTCAACCGTACAGCCGTAGACTCCTCGAGGCTATAATCAAGTAACCATGCAACTCACCTGGAAGATTGGCGAGAGCACATCACGTATCTCTATTCAAAGCTCAAATGCTTACGATTGGAAACCCTCAACAGATCTTAAGACGATTACAACACTCAAATCAGTTACTATACATGCGACGTTGTTTGGCCGATTGGGCCATCCGTGAACAACCCCTCGAACCCCAGGATGTGTTGGATTCAAGCATCGCCGCTAGCGCGTATGCGGGGCACTTGCATAGCAAGTCAGCATACCTCCTACACTACCAGCTGCACCCTAGTTTTTTCCCACACGGAGGTTTTCCCTCACGGTCATGTCATATGTGACATGGCGAATGCGCCCTGCTAGTGTACGACGTGACGTCACCGGCCCACAGGTACAGAATATTTATTCTGACGTCCCCTCATAGAGATAGTCATTCACACTGTCATATCAACACTGGTATTGACTCATATTCATCTGCATCTGTCCTGTCCCTGTTGTCGATTTCCGTCTATCGCTTCGTCCTCTTCGGGCCGCTGCACACTCTCACCTACAGGAGCCCAATCGCTACAAGGGATGTGGGTCATCATCTGCAGATCGCTCCGCGGCGACCTGCACAACAGGCTTGTCCAATACTGTCCTAGTCAGTACCTTCGTTTTACCATGGGTGGCGTCCGTCTGCTCGCCCTGGTCGTGAACTGACGCACGATTTGTCTTACAGGAATCTTCACGGATCCGTCTTGTCAGCGGTCACTCTCATTCTTGTCCACAGATACCTCTTGATACACGCCATACTGGTGCAGCATTGCAATCTTATCCTTAGCCGCCGATCGCACAATCGTATATGCCACTTATGGCGAACGGGCTACTGACATGCCCCATCACGCCATGCGTGATGGTGTCTGTTGGGAGACTGGGCATGTTTGTTATACGGTGCTCAGAGGAAAAGGTTCAATAAATCCAGAAAATGAGGACAATCCGAACTGCTATTTACTAGAGAGCTAGGATGCTAATAACCAATCCAGAAGCGCCGTTCATACGCACGCTATCGCGTGTGTAGCTATAATTAACCAGCAGGGCGCGTCGGTATATTAAATTTCCCGTGCGCTTAGGCGGCGCGGGTCGTCCCGCGCGCTCTCTCAACCTCGCCATAACAGTTTGTAAGCACGTCCGCGGATCGCCCGGTAAGTGTCACATAGGCTGTTCCGGCTGAGCACCTTCAAGGGCATGGACAACGCGATTGTCTCTCCCCATGAAGGACTGGTGCTTGTATGCACGTCCACATTACTCGCACACGAAAGAGCATTTTTGTCGGGATTGCGGTTTATTTCGCCGGAAAGTAGAGGTTTGTCGGTGGCACAGATTTGGGTGGAGGATTGATGGAAATGCAGGGGCAAGGAAATCTCTTTGTTCGCCCACACTATCGGCCCAGTTCCGTCCACCAATCCGGGAAGGCTATCGGTCCGGCCATGGATGCCCACATCACCTGCTGGTCTCTTTTGTGGTATATGATCGGCGCCATTGAGGCACACAGCCAAGCCTACGTCGATGGCGGCCAGAATACACGATTTACGTCTACGCTATGTCTCATATCGGATGGAAAGATTGAAACGTCATACACACGGTGGGTTGTATAAACAGCATCTTGCCTCCTACACCCTGCATTTCCCTTTGCTGCGAGTGTTGATGCTTATGTCCTTGAACTACCCTTGCGTACGAGCCATTGTGACGTCCACCATGTGAGAACGCTCCATGCAACAGTTTTTCTCACCAATAATAACAAACTTTGACGTAATTGCGGAGGCTAACTAATCATTCACGGTAACTTGCGTTTCATCTCCGAAATCTTCACGCAAGATGAGCCCCCGCATCGTCTCAGTCATATGTTCAGATGGGCGGGTCGAAGCGTCCTTCGAAACTGCATCTTCTGCCGATTTAAATGAACGGATGCGTCTTTCTTGACTATACCACTAGTACCAGTCACCTGATAGCATAGCGATCTGGCGGTGGCGGACTTAAGGATCCATTGCTCCCTCCTGTATGCCTGTTTTATGATCCTGACTGACGGCGGCTGTTTCTCCTTTAGCCTAATGCACGGTAGCTACATTCTCAGCGCGTTAACGCTTTGCTTCAAACGATGGGATTGCTTCAATCGTAGTCTTAGTATTGTTAGGGTGCTGTAGGGTCTGAATATCCTCAGACTGTGCATGTATGTCTGAAGCTCGGCCTTCCATTCACACGTAATGGCCAACCGACACGTGAACATGCCTTTAAGGGCGGCTGTGAGGAAGATGTTTGCATGTGAGTCTCTTCTGACCCAAAAAAGCGTACACCGTGGCACATAACAACCCCCTTATCGTTTAACTGACCGTCACTAGTTCATGTGCCACCGCGGCCAGAAAAGCGCACACCCTCCCTTTGATTATCGCCACGAACTAATCTATCCACGGATCTTGCTCGGATTTAGGCTACTCCGCAAAAAAAGCGCCGAGAGACCCACAGCGCATCGCGGCCGAGGAGTGGCGCCTTCCTCTACATGAGGAGAAATTCCACAAGGCCCCTTCTCATACGGTCTGACTGCGATGATATTAGCGTACATTGCATTGCAGTTCTCCACGCGAAAATTGTCACAGCAATTTTCACAAAAAAAAAAAAAAAAAAAACTTCGAATTTAGCAACATGTACTTACTTCATCGGTTAGTGAATGAATTAGGACCGTTGGAAGTTCAATTCCATCCAGAAGTCTTTGCCCGTGAGATAGAAAACAGTAAAATCAGTCTCTTCTTTGAGAAAAACCATTGTTCGCCCACACGAGATCCAACCAAATCTTTGCAGCTGATAATGGCGTTTAATCGCCTTCTGACCATTGACAATGATCCACTGTTCTGTAGGGTCCAAGAGGCAGATTAGTCGGCCTTGGAACATCGAAGTCGACAATGTCGAGGCGAAAGACTCCGCCTGCGTTTGGTGCTGGGCAGCTTCGTTGGCTACTAACTGTCCACAACAGGAATGAAACTTGACGACACGAAGCGGCCATCAACAAGTATCGAACCACCATGATGGCCCTGATCGAGTGTGCGCACAATGCACTCCGTTTCAATGTCCCATTTACATATTCTAAAAATGTCGCAAGTGCAAAGCATCCGACTGTCTGCTGAGAAACATGCCTCCCACACTTGTGTTCAGAGCTCAGTAACAGCGAGATTTGCGACTTCAGTCCCCAGATCCTTATTGTCTTATCCAGTGATGCCAATGCAAAGTTCTGCCCATCTGGAGGAATCACTATACAACGGATGACTTCCGTATGACCCATGAATGTTTCTCGCAGAACTCCACGTTTAACATCAATAGCACATATCTGACCGTCGTACGGACCGCAAAGGAGTGTTTTGCTGTCTGGGGATAATGCAAGAGCAGTAACTGTGTCCGGTCTGTCTCTGAGCTCTCTCAGTTCATCGGCATCCACGTCCCAAATCCAAACCGTGTTGTCTGCAGGGCTGTATAGGGAGGCAACAACTACAAAACAGCTGTCCGATGAGATCAGGATCCGGCTGTTGAAGATTTTAGAAAGTCTTTCGTCTGTTAACCACCGTTCGCAGATTTGCGTTTCAATGTTCCAAACGCTGAGCTGGCTTCTCTGACTCAAAAAAGCGAGTGAACGTCCATTCGTTGAAAGTGCGACGATACTGGGACCAGTCCGATGCCGCTGGCTCTTCAAGGCTAAATCTAGATCCAACTGTGATATCAATCCACCATGACACCCCACCAAGATTGTCTTCCCGTCGGGCGATGATGTCATGGCTGTGATTTCACTGGTTTTTAAGGGCAGTTTCATCGGCTCTTGTTGCGTTTGAAAGTCGTAGAGAAAGAGTCCAGCCCCTCCAAAACCCAAAACTTTCTGGCTGTCTGGTGTAACCATGAGAAAACTTTCGTCACCTTCTCCTTACATGATTTGCTCAACTTCGTGGGTAGTGCAGTGAAACACCAATAACGTGTCAGAGCGAAAGACAACGAACTTGCCGTTTGGCGAGATGGCGATGCACTTGATAATAATAGTACCAACTTGGCATAGTTTTTCAGGCGCAGCTTGTGGGCTCCATTCCCAGATGTCTGTGGATCCCGACACCAGTGTCTCGCTATCCGACGAGAACGCCATGCATTCCACTGAAGAGCTGTGACCCTCAACCATCTGTCCGGCGTCCTTGTCGGCGTCCCAGATGTAGATCTCGCCGGTGACCAAGCCCCAAGCGGCATATGGCCCGTTCGGAGAGACGGAAACGCAGTTTGCATTGCTTGGGAGTTCGAGATCAATTCGTCTGGCGTCGTCTTCCAAGTCCCACCTCCAATGACTTCCCCACGACGCGTCAATGACCACATGGTCTTCTTCGGGGAATGCCGAAGTGACCTCGTGAACATTATGATATGGCATTCCAATTTCCGCAAATTTTTCTTCGGTGCCACTTTCAACATCCCATAGTCGCACTGTGTTGTCCCATCCAACGGTAACAAGCCGTCTCCGTCGATTGAAGGCGTCATGGAAAGCATGCGCCCCGTATGCCCACACAGAATTTGCAATGTAAAGCCCCAATCACTCGCGATTGGCAGCCAAACTTGTAAAACCTCTTCCATCTCACTTCTGAAGCTGTTTCGTACGACACTGTTACTCGGCGCAAAGGCAAGTGCTGAAACATATTTCTGACGCGGTGTATCGCTGACCAGGTTTCGGTTTGCTGAAATCCATCTTAGAGCAGCGGCGACAAAGTCGTGTAGCTTGGGCGAAGAATTCGACTGCGCGGGGTTAGACATACTTTCGGCAGACGGAAACAGAAGCAGTACATACGTCGATGACTCTTTGCAGCTGCCTGAGACTTGCTACCGTTTCCCCAAGCATTTCCAGCTAGGCCATTGCCTCTGTCCAATAAAGAAGAAATGCGCGTAGGAGAAGATCTACTTTTTCGCCATCCTCGACTGCCTCATTGCTATCGATCGCATGGCTGACCCAGTAGCGGCAAGCGTACTGTACTGACTCGGAAATGTGTGTTTCGACATGCTCTGCGGACACATCTTTGCGTTTCACTGCTGGATCTTTCTGCTTGCAGACATCGCGAACCAACTTTTTCTTGAGCAAATTTACGCATTTGCTCATGAGGATGCCATGTACTTTTTCTTGATCAATCCAGAATTGAGGATGGTTCTTCAGATTAAACTCCATGAGGAAGTCTCTGAGGGATTCATGATAAATCCGCACCGTGGCCCGAGAGCCTGTTTTCACCTCCTTTCCGCTCGGGAAGTCGATTACCGAACTCAAGGGTTTGAGAGCATTCGGAACCACCATGTTATCTCCTTCCCCCAGCAGATCCGTCAGCGCCGGAATCGAGAGGGGAGCACGCAGAACGACAATTGGCTCGATGGCTCGCTTGAAGTGGCTGAGCCACTTTGGATCAGCCTTAGAAGCCTGCTCGAGAATGCCTGAATAGATGCAGTTCAGCCCTTCTGAGCCAGTGAAGTTGAGCCGGTCGACCCATTCCCGAAGCTGCCTTCGTGGATCATTGCTCACTTCTCGGAATATCGTGGAGGCTGCAATGAACAGTGGCTTTGATATGTCAACAAGTTTGTCGACAACGCTTTCCCCTGGCCAGTCATCCTCGAGCTCGTCATAGCTGGACTCCTTCCTGCTTTGCTCTCGAAGCCTTCTCAGTTCATCGTGACAGAACAACCTCAAGTCATCCTCGATAGTACTCGATTGCCAGTGCTCAAGCCTCTCGTGCTGAAGATCCTTGCGCCCCATCTCGCCGAGCGCATCCCCGACCTTGTTGCCAGACCGGCTCGTCAAGAAAACTCTTAGATTCATGGAGCTTTGTGCACGAAGACTCGGCCAAAGAGTCATGGCATGGCCTATCGCTCCCCAGTCCTCGCACTCGTCCAGAGCATCGATGACAATCGCCCTAATATATGTCGCGGAACCCGTCCTATACCCTGAAAGCGGCCCTTTGATAAGCGTGTCGAACTGAGTTGTCAGCGGCCTTACATTCACCGGAGGGGAGTCTTTGGAGGCGGCAGCAATCTCGTAGCTGATGATGGGTACGAAGTCTGCCATTTGACGGGCAATGGTGGGAAACAGAATGCAAGCGCGGCCCAACTCACCATGGCCACGCTTGAAGAAGAAGCTTCCCACCAGGTACCCTTGCTTCGCCAGTTCATCGGCAACGGTTAGAGCAATTGTGGACTTGCCCGTTCCGGCCTTTCCAGACAGCCAGAAAACTCTCTGATCATTGACTGTGGTCGCCCAGTCCAGGATCTTCTGTCTGATCTGCACCCGGGTACCGACCAGACATAGCCGCAGCTCGCCAATGTCGTCGGCATTAAGATAGTCGATAGAGTTGTAAGTGGCCTCGGCAACTGCCTGCAGAGCACTAAGATCTAGCGTTTGCTGAACGCCCTTGATTCTCTCACTGACTTCCTCTTGAGCCTTCCCCAACTCCTAAAGCTTTTCATTGACCCATGCCCGCTGCTCCTCTGAGACCTCGCGATCGACAGTTCTTGCATGATGTTCAACCGTCTTCAGCATCCCATTGTGATCGGTTTCGAAACTTGGTATGGCCACACCAGTGAGAGAATGTACAACACGTTCCCACCGCTTCATCTCGCAAGCGTTTCGGGCGTGCGCGACGAACTTCAAAATGAGGGCATACAGTTTTACCATGTTGTGATACAATTTCCCAATCGTTGGCGTGCCATTAAGGCGGCCGTATATGTCAAAGTATATGTTTAGGATGTAGCTGGTGCCTAGAGCGGTTTCGATGCCCTTTAGGATCAATTCACTTTGCTCATGAGTTTTCTGGGTCACCTAGACAAGTAGTGCTATTCAGGGTCGCAGTTGCACAGCATTGCTGCTTACCATCAAGAGAGAGCGGATGCCGGCCCACGGTAGACTAAGCACGTCCGCTTGGGCATTAGTCGCCACATCAAATACCGGCGCAAATTGCATGATTTGACAGGCGATCTTCCTCATGTTCGCAATCCATTGATTGGACCTTTTTGTTTGATTCTGCCCTCTCAAGGTTGGGACTCTGGCCGCGTCCCTCTCGATGTTACTGTTGGACCCCAGTTGATTTTGAACGAACTGACGATGTTCTGCGGGAAGCTTTTCTATGGCATCGCGTAGTAACTTGCCCTTTTCTTCAAATGGGTTTCGTGTTATTAGCACTAGAGCTGAAGTCGGGACGGGCACATTGTGCTGCTGCACGGGCTGGGGAGACTGTACAGTGGAAGCTTGCTGACGTGATATATGCGACTTTCCCTTCACTTTCAAGCGTCCATCCCACTTCGACACGCTGTACACAATGAAATGTGGTGAGAAAAGCAAACTGGAGGAGGTGCCGGCTGGCTCAAGGCTGAGGTCAGATGAGGCGGGGTTAGAGTGGCGTGAATGCATCAATCACCCGATGACGTGCAAGTGATTGGAGCGGATGCCGTTCGCCGCCGAGACTCGCGCACAAGAGTACCCTAAATGAACTACCCAGGGAGGTATAATACCAATCCCTGGCCAAAAGCCCAACAGCTTTCAGGATCCTGGCCAGGGCTTTTGGTGGGATTTTATAGAATGACAGCGTTGTATAACGTCAGCGGGAGCGGCGTCACCCCATATTATAATTGTGAGCAGATGTGTACCTGCATACAAATCTCTACGGAAAACTAGTTGACGCGTGAAGTCGAGAGCCGAGCGACGGTTACTAATAA
>MU006066.1:0-18240 GCA_010093745.1 Piedraia hortae CBS 480.64
GTCAACTAGTTTTCCGTAGAGATTTGTATGCAGGTACACATCTGCTCACAATTATAATAATTTGCCAGTCTCTATAGTATGTAGGCGTCCCGTCGCCTCACCTGCGAAGTAGACACTTCCAAGGACAAGTTTCTCAACACTAACTACGAGGCGGTGGCCCCGGGGCATGATGCTTGTCGGTGCCTCCGGCCTGTTGAGGCTCGTTTGTCGTGTAAACGACATTGCCGAACTGGTTAGATTAGTCGCTCCCTTGTTTATAGTTGGCCCCCGCCAGGTTGGGCGGTCGTCGCGCTGCGGATATCCATCGCTGGTTCCTGTGCACTCTCACAACAACACTCCAACACTGTCCATAGTTCCTCTCTCAGGTACAACACAGTTGCAAGACCAACAGTATGTCCAGCCCAGTTCCCCCGTAACACCAACACAAGATCCAACGCGTGGCCTGGAAGTCGTGGCGGTGCGAGAGGCCGAGGGAAAGGTCGCGGAGGCAAGAGACCACTGGTCGAAGAAGCCCAATCTGTGCCAAACCTCAAGCGCGTACGCATCACAGCCGAAAGGTATGATCAATCACTTATTGAGAGCTATGTACGCCTCTAATCTGATACCACATCTGGTTAGGCCAACTGCCAATACTCACGACTCTTATGAGGTTTTGATTATGTTGATGGCGAGGTTGACAAGGATTACGAGGACAACGACCACTCTGTTGATGAGGATCTTGTTGATGATGAGATACGCGACGATCTTGGTCACATTGGCAATGCCAATCATGTAGATTTTGTTGAGGATGTCGAAGATGATGATAACCTCACCGAGATGAGAGCCAGCATTGCTCCTTCGGTTACCCACCCGACTCCCCTACCAAAGTCCGTTTCCATTGTCCTCCCGCAAAGCGGGCTGAAAGCGGTGGACCCAGCATCTTGCGGGCACAACATCAGCGTCGGGTTACGGCTCCCTTGGGCTTGTCAGCGCCTCGCGCGCCTCCCGCCGGTACCCCGGTGCCCTCAATGAGTGATGATCCACTCGGCATCGCTGGCAGTTTGTCGCAGACGGCCCGTGTGCGCCCTTCGCGGCCGACTATGATCACTGCAGATGCAGTAAGCTGAGTCAGGGCAGCTGATCTTAGCAGCCCCTTTCTCTTGGAGGATGTGGTTGAGGTACGTATGCAATTCCGGGCTTGAGCGACCAAATCAGGGTAAGATCTCTCAAGGCGCTGCCCAACGTGGCCCTAGGGGTTGCGATTAAATACATCGGCAAGCTCGTCACGATGAATAAAGAATTGCATATCCGCCTCCAGGCCCTTGAAGCTTGGGTAAACGAAATGCACAAAACGAAAGCGGCCGAGGGAGTGAGTCAAGGCCTGCATTTTCAATGCGATTAGGGACCAGGCTAATTCTACCTTAGGGGATTTGCGCTGCAATGCGGCAGCTGCTCTTCTGGAAGCACGCTAGGGGTGCGTTGTGGGGCGACAATTCTGCCGTCGCGGTAGGAGCTTCAGCACAACCTTCTTTCTAGCATCAGGATCGTTCTAATGGAATTTCTAGGCCGAGTTGCGCTCCCGGGGTGTTATGGAAAAGGCCCCTACACAGTCCGTCCTCACCGAGATCTCGCAGATCAAGTCTGATCTGCGCCAAAACCTGCGAAAGCGGTTAAGAGACGTCCATGAAGAGACACTGCTTTACAGCGTGTTCACCACACTCCATCTTCAGCCCGTCCCTCTCGCCTTTAACGTCTCCGAGGAGCAGGCAAAGGCTGCTTCGCTATAAGTAAGTTAACTTATACATGTTCCAATACAATGCTAATCATCCTGACTTCTACGTTGCAGAAGTGGAAGGTGTCGCAATGCTTCGCCAGTCGAGCCGACTTTCTGAAGCAATGGGACCTAAATTATCACCTCCTGTCCGCAGACGACAATTGAGTCCTTCGCGTATGAACTGCAGTCCCTGACATTATCTCTAGAAGGCTCATTTTCAAGCGAGACCTCCAGCGCCATGGATGGGAGAAGGGGAATGGTGGGCGAGGTCTCCCAGGACGGCAAGGCCCTAGCCGGGTAAACCGCCTGATCAATAACTCCTGGACCTCCAGGCAGTAGGTCGCAAGAGAACCTCGGCACAGTGTAATGTTTTTTTAGAGAGGCCAAAAGTCGTCAACATAGCACACCTGATTTCAGCCCATATAAGCTTGGTATCAATCCAACGGAGTGCCTGGAATCAGATAGCTACAAGCACGATATCAGGGGGAAACTAAAGATACGATATTATATAGAAACAGACTTGATATTAGATAGGAATAGGCCTGAAGTCAGACCACCACAGGCCCGAAATCAGGCTAAATCTCATCTGAAATCAAGCACATATTTCACGGACACCAACCGATCACAGGGCTGAAACCAGCCAGATCTCAGATAGATTTTCGACGAATTGACAGGCTTGCAGGGGTATTGCGCGATCTAGACCTAATTTGTTTCGCGTCCAATAACTAGATTGCGAGAATACATCTACAAATGACAAAATCATACATGATATACACGACGCACGGCTTTCTGGGACAAATCGAAAGAAAACGAGATCTTTTGGCACCATACTGATTGTAAAGAGCACTTTGAGCGCTGTAAATATGTACACGCAAGTATACAAGGTATTTGGTCAATACACACTGAAACATAGAGGATGGACTATAGACATTGATATGAGTGGAGCTATTTGCCGTAAAATGCTTTGCGCATCATAAGGATTGCACAGACAATTTGCAATTCGAAAGCATGAGGAACCCATCTATGATTGAGTTCGTCGCAAAATTCGCCTCTCTTCTGTCGAGGTGATATTGACGTATCATTCCATTAGTATCAGTTGTGGTGTGTGCATATCTTAGAACACCCATGCTGTACGCAGTCGTCGATCGATGGTAGGTACTGCAAGCTTTAAGCGATGCTCAAGATTTGAGTACTGGTTCGACATTTGGCAGAGAAGCAAGGCACACCGGAATCCTGAGTCCCGAATGGGGAGCGCAAACCTGCTCACATCGTTGAACGCTCGT
Organism: Piedraia hortae CBS 480.64; assembly: GCA_010093745.1. Lineage (NCBI taxonomy): Eukaryota > Fungi > Ascomycota > Dothideomycetes > Capnodiales > Piedraiaceae > Piedraia > Piedraia hortae. Next base: position 3,037 of record MU006066.1, read on the forward strand.
ACCTGAGTGCCGAGATTCCAATCTAGCCAAATGACAGCGATTTGATGAAGCAGACAGTTGGTGAGCCCTGTGTCATGATCTTCCTGTTCCTATCCTTGGCGGGTATGGACCCATGGTATAATACAACTTATGAGCATGCGTTGAAAGTGAGAATCTTCCGATTCTACCCTGATCAGCCATGGATCTCGTCAAGAATATAAAATACAATGCTTACGTTATCGAGACCATCCATGCATGGCTCCCACTTGGTCGAAGTTGGGCGTTTTGCCGACGGTATTTGCAGCACTTTGGTCGACGAGTTTTCTTGGTTGTTGAATGATGCGTCACGAAGAGATTTGCCAATAACAGCTGTCAACCCACATGGTTGGATACGCTTCTCTTGATGAGGTCTAGATGACGTTTTGGCACTTCCAACATCAGAAGTTGCCCTCAACGATCTTTTTCATTCATAACACGCGCCAACAAGAACTCTGCAAACGCAACCAACCTAAGACCTCGCAAATTGTTTAGGAACTCCATAGGATACGTGAACTCGGATTAGAACATCCCATTGAATTCGATCGCCTGAGAGCGCGTACCATTAAACACCATCCGCACGTAAAGACAACACCACAAGGAATCTCCCAGCAGCGCATCTCGCCTCAACTACCGATCCACGCACCGCAGCTCAAAAAGTGAGGGGTACATACATGTGGTCCACATGTGCGACGTAGCAGTGATACAATGAAGTCATGCGGTCTAGAAGACTACCGGTCATCAATTTGACCCTCGACCTTCACGATACGCATAATCCCCCAACTCAACATGCGTCCTCACTCGCTCCTCCTACGCTCCCTAAGCCACAAACGCACCCCACCAACCCAGGGATTCAACCCACGTCCACTCTACCAAGCCAAAGCCCCAACTCACCCTGTCCAGTCTGGGATAAACGACCCCCACCGCGATGCTCATCGCTCCAACTCTTCTATTCTACGAGCTCTCCCACCAATCCTGTCCAAATTCACGCTAGTGGGAAAACATGCAGTGGTAACCGGCGGGGCACGAGGACTAGGGTATAGCATCAGTCAGGCGTTTTGCGAAGCGGGATGTGAGAGAATAACATTGTTCGATGTACAGGCTTCGCTTGGGAGGGAGGCGGCGCGGAGGTTAGGTGATGATACGGGTGTGAAGGCCGAGTTTTTCGCAGTGGATGTTAGGGATGAAGAAGCTGTGTGTGAGGTGGTTGGAGCGTTGGAGAGGGTGGATGTTCTGGTAAATTGTGCGGGGGTTGCTGAGTAGGTTTCTCATCATTCTCATCTCGCAAGGAATTTCCTCTCTTCTTTCTCCCTTAGGACTTAACTAATGAAGATACTCACAGCTCAAACATCAAAGCGGAATCCTACCCCATCCCTACCTTCCGCAACCTCATCGACATAAACCTCACGGGAACGTTCATCGTCTCGCAAGCTGTGGGTCGGCGGATGATAGCCAGTTCCACCAAGAACTCCCCCACGGCAGTCTCCCCAGCCCGCAGCTCAATAATCAACCTCTCATCCATCGCGGGCTCCATCGTATGCCACCCGCAGGAACAAAGCGCATATAATGCTTCCAAAGCCGGCGTACGACATCTCAGCAAGTCCCTCGCCACGGAATGGGCCAAATACGGGATCAGAGTGAATTGTATCGCGCCAGGGTATATGGATACCGCGCTGAATAGGGTTCCTGAGTTGGATGCGTTGAAGGATAGCTGGAGGGAGGGGATTCCGATGCGGAGACTGGGACAAGTTGATGAGATTGATGGGGTGGCAGTGTTTTTGGCGAGTGAGGCCTCGAACTATGTCACAGGGGAGTGTGTTACTGTTGATGGGGGGTTTACGTTGTGGTGAGGATGAGGGCTTTTGCGGGTGGTGAGTGGAGGGATGGGATGGGAGAGAGGGGATTTGAGGGCATGTGATGTGTGAGGTATTTAGTAGGGGACTCGATGATGATTCGGATTTGAAACTATTAAATAGAACGGATTTCTATCATATATATGTCAATTTCATCGTCATCGTTGATATCTTTCTCACGAACCTCTCAATGCAACTGCTTCCGAGCCTCAATATGTATCATCGACGAACTCGTTAATAAGACGGGCTTCGTTAAATATTGAGACCAGCTTGAGCCCTCGGGTCTTAGCGATCACGGAAGATTGGATTCTGTACGACGAGTGTAAAAGATCCTCAGAACCTTGCAATCAAATTTGCCCACACAAAACAGAACCTGGGTGCTGTGAGGCCTTGCAGTTAATGAACGGCCCGAGCGCGAATAGGCGAGTGTGGATTCGTCACATCGTAACCCATTTGGTGGCGTTGCAAGTGATTGGCTCAAGTTTTGGGTGCTTGCGTAGCTCGCCAATCTTTTTGACTGGTGTAATTTCTTATTATGCTAATCACCTTCATCTTTTGGACTGACATTCGGTTCCTCGCCTTTGGTGCAGCCAAGGCGTGAGAAAAGACGATCTATACCCGCGTTGCGCGGTTTCATATCTTGGGTTGCCAAGTTCAGACAAGGGCTGGCGCAGCTGACGACTGGGTGACCCATTCTTATAAGCTAATCCTCGTGGATGAGTTCTAAGGCTGTGGACATCAGACTCTCACTTATCATATAGCTGCAATTGTGCTGGGAAATAAACAGTCGCATGAGCTCCTCTGAAGGGAAAGGTATTCAGGGGTTGCTCTAACCGTGGGTCTAAACTGAAGCTCTCTTCCATGGTCCCTCCGATTGTGATAGTATTAATCTTACCAACTTCTGCTGTCTACCTGGATGCACCCTCAACGTCTCAGGGGCCACAAATGTGGAGGAAGGAGGGTATTTCGTTCCATAGTCGCTTCCACTTCCATGCGGTGAACAGGCCTATAGTGCATTAAAACTTCTCAGAGGTCGAGAGTTGTTCGGAACAATGATAACCATTCGATGTAAGGTGTTGTTGATTTCTGCTCGTCGTCTATGCTTGTACCACGATAGCCATTTCCACGCTCACTGTATTGCCAGGGAGGCGGTACAGTGGACGATGTTAGCACATCGGGACTTCCCTTAGGTGACCGTAGTGATTTAACAAATACAGAGATTCGTGCCTAGTTCATACATGTCAAGGTTCGGTGCAATCTTACTCAAGTGCTTGTTCCGCGACCACCATATATCTTGATGTAGAAACATGTAGGACTGGTGATCCTACTGTGACTCGGAGATGTCATTCAACAGTCGTGGTGTATCCCACTCAGTTGAATATATATGCTGCCCTTGTGTATGAAGACCAGTTTCCCAGTAATTGAATATGGTCGAATGTCGACCAATTCCTCTCAGAGGACCCCGAGGTTGGTGCAATTCAAAGCAATTCCTGTGTTGTAACAATGCATTTCCCACTATAGTCCGGTAACGTCCGTCTAGCAAAGGCCACCAACTTTCCCAGAGTGAGTCCCAGGCTGTGAAATGCGAATTTTCAAACCCAGAGTGCGTCACACTAAACCTGATTCATGACGGCCCGACCCGCCCGCCCGGCCCTAGCGCGGCCCAACTTGTCCTAGCTCCTAGCGCAATCGCATCGCGAACAACTTCCACCTTACGCCGCACCGTTTACAACCCGCCATGAGCGACCAATACGATGAATTCGGCAACTACATCGGCGACGATGCCTCCAACACGTCTGACCCCATCGAAGTTGACGCCGCTACCTCCACCGCCATAATCCTCCACGAAGATAAGCAATACTACCCCTCCGTATCCGAGATCTACGGCCCAGATGTCGAGACTCTGGTACAAGACGAAGACACACAGCCGCTTACACAGCCCATAATAGCGCCGATTGAGGCTAAAAGGTTTACGGTCGAAGAGGAGAAGTTGCCCCCAACGACGTTCGGTCGGGGCTTTCTTAATGATTTAATGGGGTATCCGGAACAGGTGCGGAATGTGGCGATTTGTGGACATTTGCATCATGGGAAGACGACGTTAGTGGATGTGTTGGTGGAGCAGACGCATGATTTGACGGAGTGGTTGGATAAGAGGAAGGGCAAGGAGAAGGGGGAGCCGTTGAGGTATACGGATACGCGTCTCCTGGAGGGGCAGAGAGGGCTGAGTATAAAGGCGAGTCCTATGGGTTTGGTCTTGCCGGATGGGAAGGGAAAGAGTTTTGTTGTGAATCTGATCGATACACCGGGACATGTAAATTTTGCGGATGAGGTGGCGGCGAGTATGAGGCTCGTGGATGGGGTGGTGTTGGTTGTGGATGTTGTGGAAGGAGTGCGGCCAATGACGGAGCTGGTTATCAAGAGAGCAGTGTTGACGGGCCAACCAATGGTGTTGGTCGTGAATAAGATTGACAGACTTATTCTCGAGCTGAGGCTTCCGCCTACAGAGGCGTACTTTAAGCTAAAGCATGTTATGGAGGAGGTCAACTCGTGTATCGAGGAGGCGCTCCCAGGTCAGGGCGAGAAGTTCCGGCTGAGTCCCGAGAGGGGAAATGTCGCTTTCGCGTGCGGCTCCATGGGCTGGTGCATGACCCTTCGCAGCTTTGCAAACATGTATGCTGAGAGCTATCCGACCCTGGATTCGAATGAGTTCAGTCGAAGGCTCTGGGGAGACGTCTTCTTCAACCCAGGGAAGCGAACGTTTACAAGAAAGGGAGTGGAGCCGAGCTCGAAAAGGAGCTTTGTTTACTTTGCCTTGGACCCTATTTACAAGCTGTACTCGCATACGCTCAGCGATAGTCCTGAAGACTGCCGGAAAATGCTTAGTGAGCTGGGCATCTCGTTGAAGCTGTCGCAGATCAGAGTGGGTGGAAAGGTACTTCTGAAACAAGTCTGTGGGCTGTTCTTTGGCCCAGCAACAGGACTTGTTGATATGCTTGTGCAGCATATACCGTCACCAGCGGGGGGAGCGAAGCGGATGTTAGAGCAGTTCTACACTGGGCCGAGCAACGAGGCGATGCAGTCCTGCAATTCTAAAGGTCCGCTAGTAATACATGTTACTAAGCTATTTCCGACCTCTGATGCAGAGAGCTTCAACGCCTTCGGTCGCGTCATGTCTGGTACTGCACGGCCAGGCCAAATTGTCCAAGTCCTGGGGGAAAACTACAGCAGCGAGGATGAAGAAGACATGGCTACAGCCACAATCTCAGACGTGTGGATTTGCGAAAGCAGGTACAATGTACCTACTTCAGGTATACCCGCTGGGAACCTAGTTCTCCTCGGTGGTATCGACAATACCATTCTCCAAACAGCAACGGTAATATCGCCTCCACCGGAAGGGGAGGAGAGATATATTTTCAAACCGATAAGACATTTTTTCGACAGCGTGGTCAAAGTAGCAGTGGAGCCAGAGAACCCATCAGAACTCCCCAAAATGCTGTCTGGCCTACGCAAGATCAATAAATCCTATCCTCTAGTGTCAACACAAGTAGAGGAAAGCGGCGAACACATTATCCTTGGGACCGGCGAGCTGTACATGGACTGTGTGCTACACGACCTGCGAGAGCTCTATGCGCAGACGCAGATCAAAGTATCCGATCCGCTGGTTAGGTTCTGCGAAACGTGCATCGACCAGAGCGCACTGAAATGCTTTGCAAAGTCCCCCAACAAGCACAACACACTAACCTTCGTAGCGGAGCCGCTCGACAGCGGTATTGCAGAGGACATTGAACAAGGCAAAGTCAAAATCACAGACCCCGTCAAGGTTGTCGCGAAATACTTCCAAGATAACTACCAATGGGATCTGCTAGCCAGCAGAAACATTTGGGCATTCTCCGAAACATCACCAAACATCCTACAAAACGACACCCTCCCCTCCGCCACAGACACAAAACTACTAAACACAGTAAAGGGCAGCATCAAAGCAGGCTTCACGTGGGCCACGCGCGAGGGTCCCTTATGCGAGGAACCCCTTCGAAACGCAAGGTTCAAACTCACCGACATCGTCCTCCATGCTGATAACGCCATATTAAGAGGCGGAGGACAGATCATCCCAACAGCTAGAAGAGCAATTTGGTCTTCCTTTCTCACCGCCACGCCTCGCCTAATGGAGCCACTCTACAAGATTTCTGTCCTTGGGGCGGAGTCATGCGTAGCTGCTCTACACAATGTCCTCACCAAGAGAAGGGGCCACGTACTCACCACGTGGCCCGTGCCGGGCACACCGCTGACATCTGTCACGGGGTTGATCCCTGTCATCGACTCATTTGGGTTCGAGACGGACGTCAGGATCGCGACAAAAGGCGAGGCTAGCGTTAGTCTCGTGTTCGACCATTGGGGTATTGTACCTGGCAACCCGCTAGATCCGAACACGACGAGGCCGTTGGAGGTGGCTCGGGGCGTGCAGACAGCCGCGGATTTTGTGAGTAAGACAAGGAGACGGAAGGGAATCACGGTGGAGGTGGGAGTCAAGAGTTATATGGATCCGCAGTTAATCAGTCGGCTTGAGGAATCGGGGATTTTGTAATGTTTATTGTGTACGGAGTAGTGAATATGCTCATGCTCTTCACTTTTCCAGTGTGGTTCCTAGAGCGAGATGAAGGAAGGTACGACCGACGGGTACCTGCACCTACCCCTCAATGACGTCCAACGTCCCAACATCCACATTGGAAAAAGCCCCACCAAAAAAATTCTCCCTGCAAAATGTCCGTCTACATCCTCTCCAGCGCGCGTACTCCCCTGGGCTCCTTCCAGGGCTCACTCGGCAGCGTCAGCGCCGTTTCCCTTGGCTCTACTGCGATTCGTTCAGCAGTGGAACGCTCTGGAGTCTCACCCTCCTCTGTCGAGGAGATTTTCTTCGGCAATGTTTTGCAGGCCAACAACGGCCAGAACCCCGCACGACAATGCGGACTGGGCGCGGGTCTGCCGGACTCGGTTGTAGCTACAACGGTAAATAAAGTGTGCGCATCGTCGTTGAAGGCAATTATGCTTGGCGCGCAGACGATTCTGACGGGGGCTGCGGAGGTGGTGGTTGCGGGTGGTGCGGAAAGTATGTCCTCCGTTCCGTATTATCTTGATTCGATGAGGAAGGGTGCGAAGTTGGGGGATGGGAAGGTTATGGATGGGATTCTGAAGGATGGGCTTACGGATGCGTATGATGGTCAACATATGGGTGTTGCGGCCGAGCAGTGTGCGGATGCCTATGGGTTCGGGAGAGAGGCGCAGGATGCGTATTGTGTTAGGAGTTATAAAAAGGCCAAGGAGGCGGTCGAGAAGGGGTATTTTGAGGCTGAGATTGTGCCTGTGGAGGTCAAGGGAAGAGTTGCTACGACGGTGGGGAAGGATGAGGAGCCTGGTAAATTTGATGAGGCGAAGACGAAGACGCTTAAGGCTGTGTTCAAGAAGGATGGGACGGTAACGGCGGCTAATGCCTCGCCGCTTTCGGATGGAGCGGCAGCTGTGGTGCTTGCCAGCGAGGCCTATGTTAAGAAACATGGATTGAAGCCCCAGGCCAAGATTCTCGGCTGGGCTGACGCGGCGAGGAAGCCATCCGAGTTCACAACGGCGCCGGCGTTGGCAATTCCAAAGGCGCTAAAACATGCGAATGTTGATGCCAAGAATGTTGATGCCTATGAGATCAACGAGGCGTTTTCAGTGGTCGCCTTGGCAAATATAAAGTTGCTGAACCTGGACGAAAGCAAGGTCAATCTGCACGGCGGTGCAGTTGCGTTGGGACATCCGCTCGGTGCGTCTGGGGCAAGAATTGTTACTACTCTGCTAGGAGTGCTGGAGAGGGCTGGAGGGAAGATTGGGTGCGCAGGCATCTGCAATGGTGGAGGAGGAGCGAGTGCGATTGTGGTAGAAAAACTCTAGATTCATATACCCTATCAAGGCCACCAGCCCATTTTTCTATAGCTGTCAATGACGGCCTGGACCTTGTCCTTGGTGATGGTTGGGTGCTCGGGGCTGAAGGCGTTAGTGGACTTCCTGGTGATAGACATACATACCGGAAGCCAACAACTCTCTCGAACCGACTGCCATCAAGGCTCAGATCAGAGTCCCGAAGAAGTTCCTTCTCCATAAATGGACTCAGCGGGCTGCCGTTCTGGATGCCAGCATCGGTCAGCAGATCAGCCCAATCGTCCAGAGTATCGTCGTTAAGCTCATCAACAACCCGCTCTAGGTTCAGCCTCGCAAATGTATTGACGATACTGTTCTGGAAGCCAGTCTCGATATCGAATATTTCGTGCACAATTCCAGCCATTGTGCCCTGGCACGTGGCTCCGTGATCTACGACGTTGAAGATGATCTTCTGACCTTCAGCATTGGGAATTGCGTCGTTTTTCTCGCGCCATTGTGCTGCCATCCAGAGAGCACGTACGGCATCGTCAATGTGTAGAGTGTTGGTCTTGAGATCTGGGCCCCAGAGCCATTTTAACGTCTCCTTGGGCTCTCGCGATTGATACACTCTTGCCAGCGCCAGTTGCGTTCCCAGCCATCCCTTGGCTGCGTACGCACCATACACAAATGGCAGCCTCACAATGCACAGCCGGAGTTTATCAACCTTTGCTAGGTCTTCCTCGGCAGCGAGCTTCCACTTAGCCTGCTTTGTGTGCGGCTTCCCTGTCTTGTCAGTTTCCTTTTGCGGCTGTTTGTTGGCTGAGTAGACTGCGCCCGTGCTGGCCTCGATCATGGCCTTGACGCCGCGTTTGGCTGCTTCTTTCCCAACCGTTAGGCTGAGATCGTAACTGCGCAACTTGTAGACTTCATCCTCCTGCGAGAAGCGCGTCTCGCCACCGCAGTTAAAGACGTAGTCAAACTCACGTTTACTACCATCTGCGTGGGGTGGCAAATCGAAAATGCGCGCCTGAGAGGTCTCGCGCGAGGCATCGGCCTGCACAAAGTTGACTGAACATGCCTCGACGTGCTCGGGTGCCAGAGAGGCCAGCTGAGGTAGCAGTTTGTCGACGATTCGTACTGTCGAGGCAAGCTGATTGGCGCATATGTAGTTTGTCAGGAAGCGGCCAATGTAGCCTCATCTATCAGTAGGCGTACCTGACTACTCTACTCGTAAACATACCTAGCCCTCCAATGATGAGCACCGCTGGCCGAGACTCGCCGTTTTCCATTGTGTGTGCGCGTGGGGAAAGCTGCGGTGCTCCATCGAGCTGAGAAGCGGGGACGGCTGAAGACACACCGCTCTAAATTATCTACATATCGTATACAGGGCCACGATTCTGATGTGCATGGCACCTGCAGCCACACCATGTCTGTGCTACCTCGTGACACCTGTTCTACCTTGCTGTCGGGGCATGGGCAGCTGCCAACTGTCAAGGTGCTAATTATGTCACGTTATCATGTATCATTACGTAATAACGACTGCCCGAACACTTCATGTCGGTTGTAACGTCGTCGTCAACCTGCCATACATCCTGACCGTCGGTCGTCAAAACTGCAGCGACGAACGCATGTGAAAGCTGCTCCGAAGCTTCCAGAAGTGCGGCCCGGCAGATCAGCGGCCGAGTTCCCGACTGACGACCGGCAGGCTGCAGCCTGAGTGATATCATAACTTGCCCCACGACGCACGGTGTGCGTTTGTACAAAGAGTAATCGCATAGATACGCCCATTTAATAGGATTGGCCAGCATTCCATGCCTCGCTCCCGAGGTATGTAATCAGCGGATCTGCTAGTAAGCAACTAACGACGAACCAGTACTCTCGTTTATGAGCCAATGGGGCGCTCCAAACACCGAGAATGCATCTGCATCGCCCCCAACTAACACCCTCCTTAAAAAGCAATTCCGCCGCTCGTTGACCGGTTCTCCCTCACCGCAACAAACGCCCGAACGGCCGGCGTCAAGTCCGCCCGAGACTCCCTCCCCATTGCTGTCCAGAGCGCGAGGCGGCAGCAGAGCACAGAAGCTCAATGGCATGACCCAAAAGTCACCCCAACACGAGGCTGTCGAGGACACTCCGCCCGAGTTGCAGCCCATCTTTAGCTACCTCAACAGTCATAGCAACAAGCTGTACCAAGAGGGTTATTTCCTGAAACTGCATGATTTGGATTCCAGAGGCCGTCCGAGCCCAGATCGATCTTGGGTCGAATGTTTTGCGCAATTGGTTGGCACTGTTCTTTCTTTGTGGGACGCCGCCGCGCTGGATCGGGCTGGCCAAGAAGGGGAGGTCATGCCGACCTTTATAAATCTTAGCGATGCGAATATTCGAATGGTATGTTGAATGAAAATGATGGGAACGCTCTGACGTTTTAAGATTGAGTCGCTTCCAATGAGCGGCTCATCTAATCTGCAGAATGTGCTCATGGTCACCACCGCGGCTAATAACCGCTACCTTTTGCACTTTAATTCTGTGAATTCTCTGACACAATGGACGGCCGGCATCCGTCTAGCCATGTTTGAAAACACTGCACTGCAGGAGGCATACACTGGCTCACTCCTGGCTGGAAAGGGAAAGGTGTTGAACAACATCAAAAACATCATGCAACGCTCCCGCTTCCCTCATGAAGATTGGGCCCGCGTGCGTTTCGGTGCCGGCACTCCTTGGAGACGTTGCTGGTGCGTAGTCACTCCGCCAAGCGAAAAGGAGTATGCCAAGGCGCAAAAGACTCTGAAGAAGAGCGCGTATGACCGCAAAGTGGTGATGCCCACGGGACATGTCAAGTTTTATGACACTCGTAAAGTGAACAAGAAGACGACGCCCATAGCCACCGTCACTGATGCCTATGCCGCTTACGCCATCTATCCTCAGAGCAAGCCGCTGATCAACCAGTCGACGTTGGTTAAGTTAGAGGGCTTGGTCACGATGCACGTCAGTAGCCATGTCCCAAACGAAGGCTACGTCTTTGTCATGCCAGAGGCGCATCCTGCTGTACCCGGCTTCGAGACGATGCTTCAATGGCTGTTTCCTGTTTTTGACACTTTCAATCTCTACGGTCGACCTATGAAGCTGATCGCGGATGTCTTGGATCCTAGGGGTCTCATGTTTGCCATGCCTCGTGATAAAAGATATGGATATCTTGACACGCTCGACGTGATATCCCTCATTAACATGCCAGATTCGCAGAAGTGGACTGAGCGGCAGTGGCGGGTAGAACTCCGAAAACTGACGGCTCGCCGCATGCTCAGCTCGGCTGAGTCTCCGGCTCAGATGAACCTTTCTCGCCCTGGCCAGAGACGTAATACGACTCTCGCTAGGACGCCGGCGGCTGCTGCCCAGTTACACGAGGAAGGACGCAATTCCTCTCCTGCCTCACGAGCCAGTTCTTTCACCCATTCTAATCATCCGACTCTGCCGATACGCACGGCTCCCGGCCGTCCAAGTATCAGCCCACATAAGCGTTCGGTGTCTGATGCGCCGAGATACGTTAGAGAGCCAACAACCCCATCAGATATTTCCTACGAAACCGGCCCAGAAGACTATGGTGAAGATGACAGTAGGCCTCCAACGCCACCGCCTCACGGCGGAGTTTTAGCCAACGCAGGAGCTGCTGCTGCGACTGAGTTGGCGCCGCCTGAACCAGTCTCCTCCCCGCCCGCTTTCACCCACAGTCCAAACAGTCGTCCTTCCCTGCAACTGAATGTCGCCCCGGAGCTCCGTCGTGCACACTCAAACGTTGACGCTGCGACTCTATACCAGATGCAGGACGCCATCCGCAAGCAATCTACTCCTCAGGAGGACCCTCACAGGCCAATCTCCCTTGATGTTGAGCACAACCCACCGCGAATCTACGAGCATTCGCATTCCATTGCGGGTGTACCCGACTACTATAATCCTCCGGTTGAGGTGCATGGCGCGTCGGATGCGGGACAGCATCGTCTACCGCCGATCCCAGGGTCGCCCTATATGGAGAGGGAGGACCTTGAGATGGCCAGCCCTCAACAGGTCGCTAATACGCAGCAACACCATATGAGGTATGATGAGCCGAGGCCACAAAGTGTTGCGTCCCCCGCTGGGAGCAGTAGGAGCGTCAAGCGGAAGCCGTTGCCGGGAAATTTGAATAGGGAACAGGGATGATGGACTGCGTATATAGGTAATTGTTAATGTTTTTTTTCCTTGTGTTTGTAGCTTTGGGAACTATCGTTCTCAGGGTCTTCGTTCAGTGTATCTACCGCTTTAATACTAGACTTTAACATTTTAAAAGCGGTATGTAGCAGTCTGTGCTCAGATTGTTTCAGCCGAGACGCGGCCGCCCCCGCCGCATCTGCAGGAACGTTTGTCGACTGCAGCCGTTAAAACGTCGACAACGTCGGCTATTCACGGATCTGTCTGCCATAAAAGTCGTCCCAAGGCTGCTTTCGCCAAAAAAAAGAAACCAGAAAAAATGGCCGGAAAACTCTGGGGCGGTCGCTTCACCGGCGCTACTGACCCCATTATGACTCAGTATAATGAAAGCATCCACTTTGATCGGGCCTTTTATGCCCAAGATATCCGTGGCAGCATCGCCTACGCGCGGGCAAATCTCAAAGTAGGCCTTCTCACACAACACGAGTTCACCGAAATCGAGCGTGGGTTGAACCTCGTTCTGAAAGAATGGGAAAACAGAACCTTTGAGATTAAAGAAGGCGTAGATGAGGACATTCATACCGCCAATGAACGACGACTCGGTGAGCTCATCGGTGCTGAAATTGCAGGCAAGCTCCACGCAGGCAGGAGCCGCAACGACCAAGTCGTAACCGACATGCGGTACGCCCACCCCAATCGAACCCTCCCCTCTATCTAACCTCCCCTCAGAATGTGGCTCCGTGACCAATTCCTCCTCCTAGAAAAACACCTCACCACCCTCCTCCAAACCATCACCTCCCGCTCAGCGGCAGAAATCTCTATCCTAATGCCAGGGTATACGCACCTGCAACGCGCCCAGCCCATCCGCTGGAGCCACTGGCTACTCATGCATGGCAGCTTCTTCCTAACGGACATCCAACGCCTCCGCGAAGTCTACACTCGCGTGAACCGTTCCCCCCTCGGTAGCGGCGCTCTAGCCGGAAACCCCTTTGGGATCTCCCGCGAATCGATCTCCGCCGACCTCGGCTTTGGATCCGTCCTCCCCAACTCCCTTGCCGCCGTAAGTGACCGAGACTTCGTCCTCGAGACCCTCCAATGGGGCAGCCTCCTCATGTCACACATCTCCCGCTTCGCCGAAGACCTTATAATCTACTCCTCCGCTGAATTCGGCTTCATCAAACTCGCAGACGCGTACAGCACGGGCTCCTCTCTAATGCCTCAAAAGAAAAACCCCGACTCCCTCGAACTCCTCCGCGGAAAGTCCGGCCGCGCGTTTGGGCAACTTGCGGGACTGATTATGAGTATCAAAGGAATTCCGTCCACGTATAACAAAGATCTCCAGGAGTCGGTCGAGCCGCTACTCGATCATGTCAAGACTGTTTCTGACTCGTTGCAGATCGCGACGGGTGTGCTCGCTACGTTATCTGTGGATGCTGCTAGGATGCATGCTGCGCTCTCCCCAGAGATGTTAGCGACTGATCTGGCGGAGTATCTTGTCCATAAGGGGGTTCCCTTCCGCGAGACGCATCATGTTGCTGGACGTGTTGTTGCGCTGGCGGAGAAGAGAGGGGTAGCTATGGATAAACTTGGGGTGGAGGAGTTGAGGGATGTGGATCCCAGGTTTGAGGATGATGTGCTGCGTGTGTTTGATTATGAGGCTAGTGTGGAGAGGAGAGATGTCACGGGTGGGACGAGTAGGGAGGCTGTAAAAAAGCAGATTGAGAGGTTGAAGAGGGAGGTTCGAGAGGGTGGTTTGAGTGAGAGGGTATAGGGGGGTGGGATAAATTTAGGTTGTAGAGGCAAGGTATGGGAGTGAAGTAGTTCTGAATGGGAAAGATGGTAGTCTCGATTGTTTGTCTATTCTGAGCCGAATGTGGAGCAGAGGTTATACACGGGTCAGGGGACGTCTCCCACTTTATTGACTTTTCCTTTCTCCCATCTTTGTTGGCATGAAAAGCTGCATGGGGAGATTCCTGCTTACTGTTTCTTTTTGGGATTTAATGGATTGTTTTAGGTAGAGGTAATTCGCAGCATCGAGGTGTTCGTGCGACCAACACTGGAGTCAATAATCTCTATCCAGATAAGCAGAGCCACTCTCACACCTTAGCTTCACTGTGAGTAACTCGGATCAAACAAATTATAAACTTACCATACGTCCCAGTCAGCGTTTTGGTTTGTAGGAAGACTCACAGCAAACCCGATGAAAGTAAACTGAGACGCTGACTGTTACTATCGCCATCCTTTCGAACTGATGAACATGTGTGACTCGATGATGTTTGTTGGGTTACAACTTGGCACGTTTTAAATTCACACAACATCATACGAATGGCGCTTCGATCATTGCATAGTGCCGCGCATTGAGCGAGTTGGTTTGCGAGCATCTCCACCACCATTTCACTTATTGACGTATTTTGTTGGCAGTTGGGACCCACGTCAATGTTGATCGCCAGACAGAATTCTTGACTCACTGCAACTATAAGATGTGAGGCGCACACGGTGGCGAAGCTCCGGGACGGGGCGTTCCGTCTTTTGGTGCAGTGCGACGACTGCAACCACCAAAACGGTCCAGCCCGAAATTCATCTGCTTTGGACGGCAAGACTCGTAAAGCCAGTACGGATTACGTAATATGAAGATTAGAGAGTATATTAATGGAGGTGGTCCAGGGTAACTCATGAGAAGGGGGAACTTTGTGCACAAGACACCTTATGTTATTCTTGACAACCCATCCGAAGTACGAAAGGACCTTAACGAGTGGAACATTGCGGCAGTCAAACATGAAATCGCCATTTACAAGCGAATATGGCCTTATCCAGGCCTTGTCGGTGGTTTCGAAATTGCGGAAGATTGCTTCGTCATCGACTACCTCCCACGGGGAAGCCTGGAATGTTCCAAGGAGGACAAAAACAATCAACGGCCAAATGATAAGCAGATGCATGCATGGTACTTGGAGCTAGCTAAGACTTACTCCTATATCCACAAATGCAAAGTTTTTGTGGCTGACATCGCGGCACGTAATGTCCTTGTTGCTAATGATGACTCGCTCAAGGTCGTTGATTTCGGCACCTCTGACCTGTTCCCCGAAAACTGGGAGGGGCCTTTGCTCGGTGACTGTGTGTCTTGGAAGAGGTAATGTAGAACTAAGGTTCAAGAGCGGCTCCTTGTTGTGAATATGCGGTATATTACGCGCATTATTAGTAACCGGCGCTCGGCTCTCGACTTCACGCGTCAACTAGTTTTCCGTAGAGATTTGTATGCAGGTAC
>MU006067.1:0-17339 GCA_010093745.1 Piedraia hortae CBS 480.64
CATACAAATCTCTACGGAAAACTAGTTGACGCGTGAAGTCGAGAGCCGAGCGACGGTTACTAATAATGCGCGTAATATACCGCATATTCACAACAACCCCCCTGCTATGAAACCGCCATCTCCCAAGGGTGTCCACCACGCTACTACCAAGTCCTCCTCGAGGACATGGAGAGTCGCCACGCGCGAGTCGCGAATCAGGAACAGACCCTCGAGGCTGCTATGGAGCGCATGATGGCGCAGTTTAATGCTAACCGCGCGGGCGCGGGTGTAAGCACTGCTCCTACTGGTCATGGTGCGGGTAGGGTCGAAGAGATAAGAAGGCCTGATACTAGTAAGGAAAATGTGATTACCGCTCCGCAGCCATCTGTCCTTCCGCTGAGGCGGTATAGAGGTGCGGTGGCGTTTTTGAGCGGTGGGTTTGAGTTGGTTGCTAGACGGGGTGGTTGTTAGAAGTGGTATATAGATTTCAACTGGGTTGATTTTAATGTTCTCTTCCATGTTCCTTTTGCCATGTTGTGGTGAGGGTGGGGTGTTTTTCCAAAGTTTGGTAATTAGTTTTGGTTCTTGTTTCTTGCCTCGAGTTTTGTCATTTCCACCTTTCTGCGTAAACGAAGTTCCCTCAATTGTATCGCAAATAAACGCCTCCAGTAACGGAATCATCGAGTTCCAGTAAAAAACCCACTCCTCCCAGCTCTTTCCCATTACCCGAAAACATTGAAAATTCGCCTCAATAAAATTCCACCTACCCCTCAGAAACTCGTTTAATCACCGCCTCAAACTCCCCGGCACAAATAAATTTCTCCTTTTCAACTCCTCTCTCTCCTCTTCCATCTCCTCTTCCCCCACATCAAATCCAAAAACCTCTTCACCCTTCCAGTCCCGTGGCCCCCTTTCTTCCTCGGCAGAACATGCGAACAAACCTTCGACGCCAATCTGAAGTGTTTCCCGCCCCCTCTCTCTCCATTGAACCGCCCTTGGTTGGCGTGACTTTCCCGATGAAAGTTTGGATCCGGCGTAGGCAACGGTAGAGGTGTTGCAGCCGAAACGTACGTTTCCCTAGTATGTGCGGTGGTGGGAGGGCTTAGGGGGCCGGATTTTCTTTTCGCTGGGGGGGATGCTTGTCTACTCCCCCGGGGGGCGGCTTGCTTTGCTTCCCTACCATCCGGTAAAGCAGCTTGTCTTGCTTCCCTACACCCTAGTGGAGCCGTGTGCGGACCTGCGAAGGAATCCTCCCCACTGAATAGCGGCAAAGGCGAGAGGGCTTTATTCTCCGCATTGGGTGAAACTTCCCTATCCGCGAAGGGAGGTAGTAGCGACAAAGCCTCTCTCCCTCCCCAACCCGTCAAAGACGCACCACCCCTCCCCCTCCCCTCCCGCGCATAAATCGGCAGAAGCGGACTCATCGGCATCTGCACCTCTGGCGTTGACTGTTGCGAGAACGGAAACCCCTCCTCCTCCTCTTCCTCTCGACCCATCCACCCCGACGAAAACCTCTGCAAATTCCAACTGAGCGTCCTTTCATCCGAAATGGGGGAGGAATCTGATGGTGACCATTTCGATACCAAGTCACTTTCGCTCAGGAGGTTGATCGCCGTGCGGGGAGGGAACGAGGGGGTTAGGCCGAGTGTCGATGAGGATGCGGTTGAACTTGGGTAGTCTGCTTCGGAGGATTTGCTGGGTGGGGAGGAGGGGTTTCGGAGGGAGGTAAGTATGTTTGAGGATGATTCTGGTTCGGGTGCGGGCAAGGTGCGTTGAGGATCAGGGAGGTTGATTGATGATGTGAGTGATTCGTGCTGGATTTTTGACTTTTTGGAAGACTTTATTCGTGAAAGTGGTTGATACGTTTGCGGTTGTAAGATGGGAAGGGGAGGGACATTTCGAAATGTCTCGGGGAGTTTGCTGGAGGGGTTGTGGCTATATGTGCTTGATGAGTGATGGCCTAGTGAAGGTCGTTTGAGGGGGGGACCAGAGGATGATTCAGGAAAGGTATCGTCTGCTTTGATGCTGAGGACGGATGTAGGTGCGAGAAGGGCGTTGGATCCAGCTACTGGTTTGAAGTGGTTGCCGGAGTAATTTTGCTTTGGTCGGCTCACGAACTTTCGAGTCGTGGGCTGGCTGTTGACATACATCTCTCCGTAAGGATGTTTTTCGGGATTCAGATGTGGTAATAGTCGACAGTGTACGAAAGCGTGCAAGGAACAAAGAAATTTCAGTGACTGAACAATGGGCCATGAAAATGCGGTAGAAGAACAAAGAAATTAAGGCTGTCTCTTGACCTCGGAAATATGTAACAGCACCGAGGCCACTAACAAAAAACCCATGGCCCAGGTTTTGTTCCCAGCGCCGATGAAACCACGAAAGAAACAATGCCATCTTTATCTCTCGCTCGACTGCTTTTCAGTCATACTCCCATAGCACTCTATCCCGAGTAATCCTTCTAGAAAATGTCAAAAGCACACTCGCCTGTCGAAACAGGCACGGCAAAGCAGGTGGGCATGCAGCGAGTGACTGCAAAAGCCATAAATGCAGGACCATCAAAGGCAAGCTCTGGTCAAGGGTTCGAGCAGACTGCACAAGCGGTTTTAATGCAACGAGTTGAAAGAAAGAATCTCTTCGAACCTACAGCCGTACGGGAAATCGAGATCTCTTCACCAGCAATAGAAAAGATCAAAGAAGAGATGAAGAAGGAGAAAGCAAGAATATATATGGGAGAGACAGAAGTACCAGTCAAGGAGCATAATAGAAAGGCGAGGTTTGTACACTTGGGTGACGGTGGGAAGTGAGAATGATGTTAGACGTGCTTTCTGTGCAATTTGATTTCCATGAAGTTGGTGGGAGTTCATTTACACGACAGAAAACTAGATCTCCAATTTGAAAAGTTTATTTGGTGTGAGTTTCTCGTTCCGTATATCTTTTCATTTCTAATAGGAACGAAGCTAGAGACAAAAATTTCCCCAGGAATTTTACGTCCCAAGAGGAAGCTTCCAATGGGATATGTTACTGTACCATTCATGCTGGAACGCCCGCTCGATGACATGGTCTCAATGGATGGGGTTAAGATAGACCGAGCTAGCACACCGCTCAGACCAATTAGCTTCACGCCCGCACACGCACGCCCGCACGCACACACACACACACACACACAAGTATGTTCGTATGACAAAATACACCTCTTGGCAGGTCACACCGCTAAGGTCCCAACATCTAGACCGCCGAAGCGACAGGGACGTATTTAACATTACATACGCCATCATCCCCACGACGATCTGTCTACCCGCTCAAATCCCACAATCATATTACATTCCATTCCATAAATCATACACATCCATAATACCATGAAGCAAACATCAACGCTTGACACTCCTTAACAAACTCGGAATCCGCTGCCTTCTGCTTAGTCCGACTCTATACGGAACTTTGGTGAGATGCTTTAGTGCCGAGTGAGGCGACTTTTTGGTGTCAACCGTTGGGAGAGTTAATTCAGTGTTGACGTCAGTGGTGTCTTGCTGCACATTGGAAGGTGTCTCTGGCACCACTGGGGGAGGAGGGTCGACATTTCCGGTGGTTGGGGAGGTGTTCGCCAGAGGCGGGTTGGCTGAAGGCGTGCTGACGGGAGGCGTGCTGATTGGAGGCACGCTGACAGAGCCGTTCTCGGGCGTGTTCACCGCAGCCTTCGCAGGAGACGTATCGGCATTCAACGATGTTGCAGGACAGCTGTCTTGCGACGAAGGAATCTCCTTTGCAGACGGAGCCGTCTCCTGCGAAGAGCGGATCTCGGCCAAGACTTCCCTCTTCAAAAATTCGGCGGCTTGTTTCTGCCGTTCGGCCTGCTGCTGTCTCAGCGATGGAGTCTTGGGTGGCGGTGAACAAAATTCAACGTGGTCTTCGAATATAGTCGTGCGACATCGCGATGCGGCTGGTATTGCTTGGGGCTTGCGTCGTTTTGCCGGCACTGCATCGTAGCCCTCATCCGGTAGGGAGGGTTTGTCCTTTTTTGTTGCCGTGGATCGCTTCCGCTTGGGTGGACTGTCCTGCTTCCGCCGGGAAGGTTTGCATGGTGGAGGTGGCATCATTTTATCACCGTTGGTAGGGGGAAAGAGGGCTGCACCTTCTTTGATTCGGGCTTGTTTACGTGCATGTTCGTCAGGGTGTGACGCTTTGCCTTGCTTGGTGCGAGGTTGTTTACGGCGGGGTTTGATAGCAGTTGGAGGGTGAGGCGTTTCGGCGATTTCAACAGCAGTTCTTCGTTTGGGTGGCTCAACGAGAGTTTCCATTTCTGGTAACGAGTCCAATGTAGATGGCTCCGCTATGAAAGGCCTGGGGGGTTCCTGAATCATGTCTGCCGAGCTCGTATCTGGAACATGATCTGTTGAACTTCCGTTTTGGATGTTTGCCGAGCTTGTGCTCGGAGGCCCGACTGTAGGAGGAATAGCTTGAGGACAAGGAGGCAGTGCTTGGACTGGCTGAGTCGTAGGACCAACAGTTGCAGGTACATGGACATCACCCACCCCCTTCTCTCCATCTACTGAAGTCACGTTCTCGCCGTCAGTCGAATCAAACCCAACCGTGGGCGGAACAACTTGCGGCTGTGGAGGCGGCGTTGGGACCTCTTCAACCCTAGGTGTCTCCGTCGCTGGTACCTGCACATTGCTTTCAGACATAACAGTAGTGGGTGCCTCTGTCTCAGCCGGCGCTGGATGGCTGGCTGAGCTAAAGACGCCGACAGTCAGTTCTGCCAGCAGTTGGTTCTGGAGTTCCTCCGCTAGTCCAGGTGCAGATGAAATGGGATCTTGATTCCGCGAGGCAGGTGCCATAATTTCAGTAGCGGCATGTTCTGTCTCGACAGCTTCCATTGGGCTGGAGTCTTCTACCAAGCCATCTGGAAAAGGCAGAGCATTGTTCAACGAATCCTCAATCGTAGGTGCCTCCAAGTTCCCATTATCCTCTGTGCTCGAACGCTGAACTTCAGCAGTATTCTCGATGGTCGAGGCCTCCTGGGACATATTCTCTCGCAGGATTTGAGCCCCGTTGACCGCACACCAACCCCCTATAGTACCATAACCCTGCTGATGAAATCCATTGGCGAAATGATGCTCATTCGACGAATTATGTTCCGTCGAAGACATGGGATTATCAAATACCAGGGTGTTGACCCTACCAACCGCAAATCCATATCCCTTAGTAGCGCCGGCGGTATTATCAATCATGATATGCATATACGGCTCAGCGGCGCGTGGAATCTGCGTTTCCGGCTGATCCCACGACGGAAGAGGGTCGGTGATGACGGCTTGGGGGACATCGGCAGTGGCCTGGACCTGGACTTCTGAGCGCTCATCGACCCACCCGTTACGGTCCACAGTCACTTTCTCATCAGTCACCGTCTTTGCTCTCTTGAATCCCCTTTCTGGATCTCTGCCATCTCGCTGCGCTTCTTCTGAAAGCGCCCGTTTGGATGTCTGAACTATGGGAGGTGTGGAAGAGTTAAACAAATGCTTTTCAGCGCTGAGTATCTGCTGTTTAAGACGCTCAGTGGAAGATGTTGAGGACAAACGGTCTTCGCTGTGCTTGTTCCTTGGAGACTCATCTAGCATAAGATCTCTGTCATCGTCTTCACCTTCCGAGTCTGGTACGGCGCAAAGTAAGCGGCCCGGCATGGGTGCAGCCGTGAACGATAAGGTGTGCGGTGGAAGACCGACGCGTCGTCAACGCGTTCGAAATTGACGTCACCGACGCAATTATATGCGGAACGGGCCGACTACAACGACACAAGATCACGAGGAATTCTTGGCACAGACAGGCAGAATGGAAGCAGGTGATGCGGCAGGATAGCATAGGACGTAGGATAAGACAACACCGAACGTACAATACACCATTAGCCATTACAACTCTTAGTACCGAGACATCCCGCCCTTGAGAACCGATGGTATCATAAAGAAGCCAAATCAAACTCCAACTGCCTAGTAATACGGCTTATACTCGTAGACTGGAGGCTTGTCGTCCTGTGCATCCCAGACGAGCTTGTTCTTGTCCGACAGGTAGGCACCCTCATCGGTGATGGGGATGACCTGCTGAGTGCTCCGGATTTCGTGCTGGCTCATGCCCACTGGGTCACGGGGGATCCACAGGAGCGGCGTCTTGCTCGAGATGGCCGGGTCGCAGTAGGCAAGCTCCTCGTCTTCTTGGGAGTATTGCAAGGGGTCCTCTTGCGGTACCAGCTGGCGCAGATGGGCATAGTCGTCATGCACATGGGGCTTGAAGAACTTCTGAATCAATCCAGGCTTCTTTCCAGTGGTAGCGAGGCCACTTTCCTTGTTCATCATGGCCTTGTCGCTGTTCTGCTGCTCGAGGTTGAACATGCGGCGCTCTTCGGCATTGATCGACTTGGGGAGATACTCCAAAAGAGGACGCAAGGCTCGATTGAGACTGATGTGGTACAGGACGGTAAAGATCAAGAAGATGATCATGAGAACGAGAGGTCCAACGGCACCTGGGCCAGAGCCGCTGGCAATGGCAAACAGGCCAATGAGACAGACTTCAGCCAGATAGAGGCCAACAAAGAGGTGCTGCAGCGCGCGGGGGTAGGGGCGACCCTTGCAATCAATGTCTGTGTTTGACACATACATGATGCTGTAGCGGAAGTAGATGTAGAAGAGGAAGAGGCCGATGCATGCGAAGCCGAGGACAAGAGGAGCGACGCCGGCATAACAGATGGCAATGACGAACAAGTTGGTGTAGACGGGGTACATGGAGCCCCAGCCAAGACCGGCGAGGGAGATCCACCTCGTGTACATCTTGCGCGGGGTGTTGTCGAGGATTCTGCCAAGAACGAAGAAGACGACGAGGCCCACAACGGCTGCCAATCCGCTCGTCGCCGCACCGATACCCTGCAGCACGAAGTACGAGAGATAGAAGTTGCTGGCACGGGGCAGGTTGTTGGAGAGGAGGTTGATGGCAGACGAGGGATTTTTGGCAATTTGAGCGCCGACAGAAGACGCAGCAGAGCCGATGGTGGCCACCAAGAACACCTGAATGACCTGGAAGGCAAAAAAGCTGTTCTGCGTCCAGAGCTCGATGGCCGGCTTGGTCGGAGCACCACCCAGTTTGGCAGCGAAACGGCAGATGATTGGCACGAGCGACATCAGGATGCTGAGCAGAACAACAGGCAAAAGACCGGTTACGACACCCATGATGGCTTTCGGCATTGGGTCAAAGATGTAGTGCAGCCAGTGAAATGCCTTGGAGTTTTCGAGATTGTCAATGTTGCTGATGGAACCAACGGCCGCCACGGGGATCGCCCAGAAGATGATGAGAGCGCAGATGAAGGCCGTTGTCGCGATCTTGCGGAGGATAAGCTGCCACCACTTGATACGCAGATTGGGCCAGATAACCTCTTCGGGGAGGACACCGGCGTAACGGGGGGCCATGTGCAGCGGCTGGTGATGGGCAAGAGACTGATAGGCCTCTTGGGCGTCAATCATGGTCGTAAACTCGACAAAGACCGCATTGAGGCGCTTGCCCTGGCCGTTGATTTCGGCCGCCTGCATCTGGTTGACTTCGGGAATCAGTCTCTGCAACTCGGAACGGCACCATTCAATCGTGTCGACCTTCTTGCCGATGAGGGGCTTGAGACGGTGTGTGGGACGTTTCTTCTGCGTTAGGAAGCGCATGGCAGTGGATCCATCACCGACGGCCGCTTCATCACTGCCGGGAGAGGCCTTGCTGCCCTTGAGACGGTTGGCGTTGGCAGTCTTGATGAGCTTAGTCTCAGCGCCTTCCAGTCGCATAGCTGCCTTGTCGCGCTCCTTGACCAGTTCCTCAAGCTTCTTCGTATCGGTTACAAACCACATGCGCCGAACGCTGCTGCCGAGCATGGCGCGCAGCTTAGTCTCATCCATATACTCGGCTGGCACCGACGTGAACAGTACGGTGCGCGACGAGATGCGGCTGGCGGAAAACGGCGACATAAGGTACGCCTGACGCAGGTTGATGTAGTAGATGCTCTCGCGCGTAATTGCGTATAGGACGACGCTGAAGAAGATGATGGCACAGCCGGCGTGGGCCCAATAGCGCCACGTATTTTTCACATTGGCCATTGTTAGAATGTCCAGTTGCTTCTTACCGGCGCCGCCCGTCGCGTTGACAGGGAACAGGACGGGCCAGGTGATGAGACAGCCGACGAAGCTGAGGATGACCGTCAAGCGCAGAAAGCGCAGGAAGAGGTAGGCATCCAGGGAGTGATGCTGCAAGACATAGTAGTCGCTGAGTCCGCGAAACTGCGAGATCCAGCCAAAGAGCGAGTCAGAGAGCTTCGGCGACCGCTGTTCCGGCCGCAGGCTGTCGACAAACGTGCGCGGTTCGTAGTTACGTTTGAATTTGCGTCGCAAGATTAGAAAGGCCAAAGTCCAAACCAAGCCGACCGCTAGCACCGGCACCAGCGTCGAAACCAGCGAAGAGGCTGAGCTGGAGGTACTCTGGGGACTGTCGCTTTGGCTCTGCGCGCGTCAGTCGGGCCAACAATTGGTCAAACACGTCAAAACTTACAGAGTCCCGCTTGAGAACGCTCGCCGCAGCAAACTCCAGAGTCGGAGAAGCCATGGCCTCAGGAAAGTGAGGAGGTGCGCGCGTGTTGAAGGAAGATGTTTTTCTTAGGTTTGAAGGGGAGCAGCGGAATTTGGGGCCGGATGGGGATGACGCTTGGGCCCACGCTACGTCGGTCGAGCAACAGCCGGATCCCTGTCACTCATCAAACGTAACCGCGCTAAACCTTAAGTGACGATCCCGTTTCGGGAATCTCACACGCTCGGAATGCAGCGACGCTAGCAGAGACGCTCTACGCGCTGACTCGTCCTCAACCGCCGTGACAAGCGGTTAGAATGCTCTGATTCTGTTGCACTGTCTGTCTTGCCGCGCGTCTTCGTTCGGCAAATGAGACGTCGCGGGCAGATTGGCAAACTCAATCACTTGCATCTTCACGGGAAACTGGGCTATCAGCCGCCACCCTCATTTGAATCTTAAGGACCCGTGGCGGTGGTGGCGGTGCATGCGGAAGATGATGTCATCGCTCCAACGCTGTGGCGCAGCACGCGCTTGCCCACGACGTCCACCAGCCTCTGCATGCACTCAGCCACAGGCAGGGCAAATGCGGCCAAGCCAGGCCGCGGTTGGTCTTTGAGCCTGGCCAAAGCATATTGCGCGGCCCAACTGTTGAGTCCTCCCGCGCGCAAAAAGCGTTCCCACATCGTCTCTTCTGGTAGCAGCGTAACCCCCAGATCTGCTGTTGAGTGTAGAAGAATATATGTAGCCATCCAATTGACCGGTTCGCTGGCGACATGTGTCACCTGTACCGCGGCGTCGAGTATCGCCGTGTAGCCGAGAAAGTCGCCCCATGCCATGCAGTCGTGCTCATCCATGCTTGAGCTGCCCTCCACTAGAATAACCAATTTTTCATACCGCAGCGCGATTGCTGCAATTCGTTCCCTGATGCTGACTTGACGTGCAGCCTGGCCCGGGAGTGATCTTTGCTTTATCTTGGCCAGTGTTGTCATTATCAGTCCTGTGCTGGGTGAGATTGTGATATCTGCATCGATGATTGAATCCCGTTCAATTACGTCTAGTCCTGGTAAGAGTGTCTTCAGCTGTCGCATCGTTGACCGTTGAGCGGCTATGCTCGTGGAAACCACGATCTGCATATCCCGGGAAGCATTGGCCAATGCTGGTGTGGGAAACGGAGTGATATCCGTCTCTGGCCGAGGAAGAGCTGGGATTGGTGCGGCCTTTTTTACCGGCTTAGACTGCCTCTCCGGAGTCTTCTCGACAATGCCTCGTATCTTGATAAAATTCGAAAGACCTTGGTCTAATAGGGAAGAAGAGTCTGTACGAGGCTTCTTTGGCGGTTGGGTCTGACTGAACTGCATCTTTCGTTTTTGCAGTAACTGATGCATTCTATCCGGCTGTTCGCTTCCAACCACGGTTTTAACATCCTCCACATCCTCTTCCGTCAGACAGGGATTGGGCAGCGAATCCAATCCAACCTCCCCGAAAGACTCAATGCGGCTCAGAAACTCTTCATCGTAATTCAGCACTTCTGTAGGACGAACAAAAGCCAGTCGCAACGGAAACGGTGCCCAGGACAGGTTGTTCTCTAGGTGAGCAATCCCACGCCATCTTCTGAGGACAATCTCCCAGCCAGGGTCTTCATCGTCCTCGATATGTGGCAGCTCCAGTCTCTCCCGGTTCAACTCCAACCGTGGAACATCGCCATTCACACCCTTAGCCCCTCCCTCATCTAACAGATCCTCCCCAAGCATCTGCTCATCCTCGCCCTCTGAGCAGCAGGTATTCGACAACTGCACCTGCAAGTCTCCAACCGAGGAAAGCGGCAGAACAACCTCATCCACATGACATTGTAAACTTGGTCCTTCTCCATCCCCCATCCGCATCTCAGTCTCCCTAACCAACAGCAGAGGATCCATACTCACCTCATTCCCAACCAAATCCTCATCAATCAACAATTCACCCTCCTCATCCTCCGCCTCCGTGAACTCCCCAACGTCCCCAAGAGAAATACCCACCAACCCCTCCCCCTCAAAGGGCAAAACGGGAGAACCCAACCTCTCCCTCCCCTGCACTCGCACAAACCCCTCGTCGTCAGGTGGACCACGTCCCAACCGCACCACACGAGCGAGTTCTTCCCGCACAGGTGCACTTACAACGAGTTTTTCAGTTACATCGACCTCCGCCGTGAAATCCCGTTCATCAGGTTCATCGCCCCATTTCAATATGTGAGGCTGGACCACCCCGCTCTCAGTAGAGTAATCCGCAGGAAAGAGGTATTCATCAAGCCTTTCTCTTGAGGGTAGTAGCTCCGTCTCAGCGGCAGTGGGGTGAGTGAGACGGAAGAGAAAAGCTGCTTCAGCGCGGGAGAGGGAGAACTTTTCGGCGATGGGCGGTTCACGGTGTGGATCGAGCTCGAGGCTGAGCTCGGGGAGGAAGGGGGTGAGCGGTTCGACGACTTCCGTGCGGATAGATGGGAGGGAGAGATATCCCTCCATAGAAACTTAGGGATGGGTTTTGGCATCAACCTACCTAGTGAGGGGCGCAGCATCCACACCACTTGATGCAAAGACGTAGTCCCAACTACATAGGAGCAGTAGTTTCACACCATCTGCCTCCACGCCAGCAACCCCCCCTTCCTCCTTTCCAACACTACTTTCTCCTCGCAGGCCTAGCATTCTTCTCCCTCCTCTTCTCCTTCAACCTCCTCAATTTCCTAACCTCCTCCTTCCCACGAAGTTCACTCTTGACTTTATCTCCCACAACTCCTCTCTCCTTGGCCTTCTCCCACTTAACCTTCTTCTCCTGGTAATCATCCCTAAACTTGTCCGGCCGTTTAGGCGCTTTATCCTTGAAATTCCTAAACCTCCCCCCTTTCGCAGTCTGAACAATACCACTCCGATCCTCCTGCTCCCCAACACCAGGCAACCTCCTCATTCTCCTCTCTTTCAACCACTTCTCAAACCTCCCACTTTTGAGGCTTGCTGGGACCTTCCTCCCCCCTTCACCGATAATGAACTTCCCCCCGCCGCGTGACCCATCGAGATCATTCTCGCGCCGGACGTACTTTTTAGCTTTCTTATCCCACCGCATTTTTGAGTTGGAGACTTCGTCTGTAAAGAGATCCATCCGAGCTGAGGCCGCGGCGGAGAGGAAGTGGGACGCTTGCGCTGTGCCGGAGGAGATGCCGTAGCCTCTGTCTTCGGCGGGGTTGGTGGACGGGTGGTAAGAAATGTAGTTTTCTGGGTCGCGGAAGGAGGGGACCGCTTCCGCCTCTGAATCCGAGTCGGCGCGGGTGAGGACTAGTTCCTCCTCGTCGGAGTCGGGGTCGGAGGACGAGGCTGGAGGCTGGGCCTGTTTGGGCTTCGAGTCAGGCTCTGCTTCGTCTTTCAGCTGAGCAGACTTCTCCTTCTGGATGAACTTGGCGCGTTGGCGGCGGATGATCTCCGCTGTTTCGGTGTTGGCGGCCCCACGCCGACCGATTTCGAAGACGGTTTCTTGGGGCCGGAAACTGCTGATTTTGGCGAGCATGGCTAACCGGGCTTTTTCCCCTGCGTCTTCTTCGCTGTCGGCGAAGAGGGCGTTGGTGCCAATCGCTCCGAGCTGTTTGGCGCGTTTGACGCTCTCTGTGGATGCACCGTTGCGTGTGCGGAGATACTGTCTCTCTCCCTTTGTCGCTACATCACGCATAGATGAGAGGTCGACGTCTTCGGTGAGGAGTTTGGTGATTTCTTCGACTCTGGGTTCGATCTGATCCCGAACCATATCGCCCACGACGATGCTGGATTTGAACATGTTCTCGTTGCTTTTGGGACAAGATTGGCCGAGCACGAGGCTCCGTCCTAGGAAGAGCTGCAGATCGAGGAGGTAGGGCATATCCTTCTCCGTCACGAAGCTATAGGACCAACCTGATTTTCCAGCTCGCGCGGTGCGACCGACGCGGTGGACGAAGATCTTGGGCTGCGAGGGAAAGTCGTAGTTTATCACGTTTGCGAGGATGGGAATGTCGAGCCCTCGCGCCGCAACGTCAGTCACGACGAGGATGTTGGTGCGGCCGCAGCGGAAGTCGTGGACTTGGGCTTTACGTGCTGTTTGGTCGAGTGAGCCGTAGACAAACGAGGTTGCGTAGTTGTACGCTTTAAGCAGGTTGGCGAGGTATTCAACGTGGTGTTTTGTGGCTGCGAATATGACTGTAGAGTGCGGCGATGGCGTTTCCTTTGCATCCTCCCGCTTGCGTTTCTTGATGGTCTTTTCTGGTGCTTTTGCTGGCGCGCCCGTAGGCATCTGGATGACCCTCTGTAGCAAGCAAAGCAACGCACCCTCTTTCTCCGTCCGCTTGACCGTCAAGAAAGCGCTCTCCAAGCCGGGAGAGATCTTGCTTTCTGCATCCAAACGAACCAGTTGGGGGTCTTGCAGGCCAGCCCGGGCGAACTCAACCAAACTATTTGGCAGGGTAGCAGAAAACAGCAACGTCTGTCTTGAAGCCGGAAGGGAATGAAGGATCTCATGCAGCTGTGCAGCGAAACCCATCTCAAACAAGCGGTCCGCTTCGTCAAAGACTATATACCTGACGGAGCTGAGCTCGAGGCCCATTTCAACTTTCAAATGTTCGAACCGACCGGGCGTTGCAATGATGATATCAGGATTAGATGCAATATTGCCAAACTGATCTTCCAGACTGTCACCACCCACCAGCAGAGTCGTGCGGAGATCTGTTCCCTTGCCCAGCTCCCTGACAACTTTGAGCGTCTGCAAGGCCAACTCCCGAGAAGGCGACAACACAACAGCCCTCGCCCCGACTTTTGCCGAATGAGACTTGAGTTTTTCAATCATTGGGATCACAAACGCTGCCGTTTTTCCTGACCCTGTCCTGGCCATGCCGACGACATCGTGGCCGTCTAGAATCAGTGGCATAGTCTTGCGTTGGATCGGTGTAGGAACTGTAAACCCTTTACGGGCGATCGCTTTAAGCAAAGTCGTCGCCAGGCCCATAGACTGAAACGCTCCGGATTTTCTGGCGCTCTTGTTGTCACTCTTACGGTTTGCAGCCGCTTGCGTGGCGGCGATAAACGCTTCGTCATCGTCATCGTCTTCAAAATCCAGCTCTGGGATCTCAAGTTTTGCTCTTTTCGAATGCGGTTGAGAATCGCTATCTGATCCTTCTTGGAAGAGGGACTTTGATATATCCACCTCATTCTCCGAAACTGCTGGAGACGCCGCCCTCGCCATTATCCGATCGTGTATCAAATAATTGTCAGTGGTCTTGCGCCTTAAATCCTAATGAGCCGACCTAACCCTGATGTTTGCTGCCAACCCTAATCCACACTGTCACGTCGGCGTTGCGCGTCAGTCAACATGGATTACTCAGGCGGCCACGGCGGCGGCTTCATGCCCAGTTCGCAGGCAAATGATACATCAGGCGGCAAGAAATCCTATGGCAAGGACACGCTGCGGCCGGTGACGATCAAGCAGCTGCTTGACGCTCAGCATCCCCACCCAGACGCCGAATATTTCCTGCTCGATGGCAGCGAGACAACGCAGGTGACATTCGTTGCCCAAGTGCGCAGTATCAGCGCACAGACGACCAACATTACGTACCGCTTAGACGACGGCACGGGGATTATCGAAGCCAAGGTGTGGATCGATTCTGACGAACAAAATCGCGAATCGGACGACAGCTCGTCCAAGCCAAGACCCACAGAGCAGCAATATGTGCGCGTCTGGGGCCGGTTAAAGGTGTTCAATGAGAAGAGACACGTTGGAGCCAACATGGTGCGGCCAATTCAAGACTTTAATGAGATACAGTATCATCTGCTAGAGGCTACCGTCGTCCACCTCCATTTCACACGCGGACCGCTTGGGGGCGTAAAGAAGGAGGAGGGAGCCGGAGCTACGGCTACATCCGGTAGTGCAAACGCCGCCAACGCGTCCGTCCCGCCGGGTCTCAGCAAACCGGCCCAGAGGGTATATCTGGCGCTGAAGGAAATAGGCCACTCGGAGGCCGGCACTCATATGCAAGAGATTGCGCAGCACACGCGAATGGACGTTAGCGATGTGATGACCGGCGGCGATGAGCTGGTCAACAAGGGCATCATCTTCACCACTGGAGACGACCACACCTGGCAGATGCTGGAGATCTGATCTGGGCAGGGTTTTCACGTCCTCCGCCCGGCATTTGTAGCTAGAAATAGCAGACACGACGCCATGATCGAGCCCGCCACCAGTATGAACACCAGCTGAGTCTCGGTGCCACTCTGCACCAGTGCCCGTCTCTGTGAATACTTGTTCACCGTCTTGACGTAGTTTGCAAAGCCCACAGCTAGACATGCCAAGGCCATTAGCCAGAAGATAATGCCCAATGGTAGGGCTGCCTTGTGCTCCACTTTCGTTGGCTGATTCTTGAGGTGGAACGATACCAGTATCGCTACCGCCACCACAGCCATGTAGGTTGACAGACGGAGCCACGAAAGGAACGCTTTTCTGTGTCAGTCATCAATCAGTTGTGATGCCATAGTGAACGCACTCCTTTCCGCTGCACAATGGTCCCGTGCATCGGAATCATTGTTTTCGAACAACAGTGCTCCCAGCAATGGAGATTTTGTGAACACACCGCTCCCGGCTGAATTGTGTCTATGCAGCGTGTTGAGTTTTGGATTCTGACAGGAACGAGTATGTGCCTACTGATGTACTAGGACCGGACGAGTTCCGACAGGATTATAGAGGGGATTATAAGGCTCATTCCAAAACTCAAGATCCGCATTCGACGGTCTGCGTGATGGTGCTCTGGGCATTGCGTATTGAATGTCGTGGTGAGGTTCATACGCTATGCCGGAAACGGACAAGGCAACCACGGACTGTTGTGAATACGCGGTATATTACGCGCATTATTAGTAATCGGCGCTCGCCTCTCGACTTGACGCGTTAACTAATTTTTAGTAGACTTGTGTGCATACAGGTTCACATCTACTCACAATTATAACACGGACGAACACCCCTCGTGGACCTGCGTGAGGCAGCAAGGTAGATCAATCGAACAACTGTTCTCATCACGGTTAACGCTATGGCCAATACCCCTGCTCTAAACTCCATGCTCAACACGGCCCAGCTCTAATACCGGTACCTAGTCGAATAATCCTTCGGACTCACCACCAAACCCCTCCCCTTCTTGGCTCCCTTGTAAACCGTCTCGAGTATATCAATCATTTCCTGTTTATCCTCCAACACCCAGTTGAGCTTATTGTTATTCCCCGTCCCGAAATCGCACATCATGTGTTTATTGCGGAAGAAGAACATGATCGTCATCGGATCGTAAAGCTCGTACATTTGCTTGAAATCGGGCACCTGGTCAAGGTCGCAGACGTAAATGACGGCAAAGTTCTTGACGCGGTCAGCAATTTTGTAGAGAATTTCGTCCTGTCGCATACAGTCCGGGTCCCAATCGCGTCCAAACCGGATAACCACCAACCGATCTTCCTCGGAGATTATGGCTTGATCGACGTGCCAGCCGGTTACAAGATGTGGGATGACTACGGAGCCCATGTCTGCGTTCTTGTGTTGTGTGGTTCGGAATTCAAATTTTGGCCTGGTGTTGGGGCAGAGGGGGTGAGTGACGCATGGCGGGACTGTTCCGCATCTGCCAAGACTCTTCCACTTTTCATCTCCCCACTTCGATTTCCCCACGAACTCTGGATTTCCGAAAGCCAAATTCCTAACATGGAAGCACAGGTGCACTGCGTACGGTGCATAATGGCCATTGATACTAGCGATGGCGCACTAAGAAAATCGTTGGCGGAAAGGACGAAGCAATAGGATAATTCATTAAACTTTGGAGCGTTGAACCTATTACCTCTCATAACGTCTACATGATGGATTTTTCTCTCAGCTGTGCTGCGACACATGTCATTGAATGCTCAGCAGCCTGCATATCACGGCTTTCGAGACAGTACGGTGCACTGGCCGGAGGGATTGGGCAATCCAGATGGCTTTGCAAGGGTGCAATCCAATTTCCACTCACTTCCTTCTCCTCGAAGACAATTGCGGTGAAGCACAGGGTGTTCCTAGCGAAGAGAATATCAGCGTGACAACAGCAAAACACTGGCTGCATGGCTTGGGGTACAGCACGAGCAAAGCGCACAAAGTGCATTTGCTTTGACGGACACGAGCGAGAGGATGTGAAAGAGCCCCGCCAACGTCACGTCGAGGAGTGGGAGCGACTCGAGTCCATGTTCACCAAGTGGACCGAGGTTGGTGAGCTGAGCCCCTTTGCCAGGAGGCCAGAAAAGATACATTTCCATCATCCACGACGTTTTCTTTATTTGCCAAAATGACAAAACTTCGGATTCTCACTCGAAAACGCTTTTTGGGGGTTGGCGGTCCGACTACCTTACCATATATTGGGTAAGATTGGTACGATGACACTCAGCACTTTCTCAAGACAATCAAGGTTAACTTCGGGATACGTTTTCAACGTGGGAAGCGGTGCGATCAGCTGGTCATCGAAAAGACAGCCGATTGTTTCGCTGTCCACTTGTGAAGCGGAGTATCTAAGGATTAGAGTTTCACGCCACAGATGCATTGGGACAATCCATCGCAAGTTGTCAAATGGGTACCACCGGGGTGTCCCGTTTTGTGACCACAGCCAATAAAGATGGATTCTAATCAGCGGGGTCGTAGAGAAACGACACCGTTCGAGCGCAAAGTTGCTGTGCAGCTGTTCCTATACGCCAATCAATGCCACAAGGTTATTATAATTGTGAGCAGATGTGTACCTGCATACAAATCTCTAC
>MU006068.1:4945-16212 GCA_010093745.1 Piedraia hortae CBS 480.64
TTCGAGATGCTGGAGAAGCGTGTGCTGCAGGAACTACGTTACGTGGGCTTGTTGTCTACTGGTGAAGTCCCGCACTACGAGCTGCACGAAGACGATGAGCTCTCGGCACGTCTCCGCACCCTCCAGCACGAATTGCGCAACGTCTCCCGCATAAACCATGTGCGCAAAGCCAGGGTCCGAGAGTTGGTGGAAGAGCGCATGGCTATGCAAGAATACAATCAGGTGGCTGATGACCTTGACAATCAGGTGATTGAGGCTTACGTCAAACGTAACCGCAGCCAGGGCAAGCCGGCCAAGAAAACTACGTCCTTGGCGAGTCGAGGCGTTGTGCAAAAAGGCGTAGCAACGAGCAGTGCTGTCAAGGAGGGAATGGAAAGCATCAGGACAGTCGTAGCCAAGCGCAAGAACTGGCATGAAATGCTTGGGCCAGCTGTAAACTACGGCCGACCCGATCTGCCGGATGAGTTCACAAACATTTTTGATGACGAAAGCATGAAGCGGTTGGAGCGGGCGGAGGCGGAGGCGGTGGCTGCGGAGACGGAAGATTAGTCAATGTACGAGACATGTAGACATGTAATAATAGACGCCCAGGAACCAACCTCAGATAGCAATCATCACATGCTTCCAAACGCAGTCGCCAGTTGTCGCTAACAAGCAAGACGCGCCATGTCCGACGGCTGGCAATGAAGCCCCTCCCATTGCGTAAGCAACTCTCTTTTGGTCGCGCCGTTCTGACAGCCCAGTCGCCCTCTTGTTGAGTCCGAGCATTGCCCAAATATTGCAGCATCAGCTTACGCCGAGTGAAGATGGACTGCCATCAATCGCGGATGGCAGCCGGACGTGGGACATGGACAGCGAGGTCAAGCAGGCTCTGGCACTCTTGGTGACGGTGAAGGCGCCTGCCGTGTCCCGGTTTACGAGGATCACCAACCGGCCAAAAGGCTTTGTTGCGCACGCGGTCCATTACGCACAAAAGGCATTCTTCCTCTTGTTCATGAATGGCAATCCCGAACCAACTAGCCTGTTGACTGCCCCTGTCCCCGGCGCGAAGCCGTCTCCGCCGCTAGCCAAAGCTGTCCGGCTCCTGGACAGTGCCGCAGCCAGGAACGACCCAGATGCGCTCCTTCTCCTCGCAGAAATGAACCTCTACGGCAACTTTACGCATCCAGTCAATTACGCAAACGCCATCCGGTATTACCATCTGCTTGCCAGCGAAACCGGCAACAGCACGGCCCAGCACATGCTTGGTTTCCTGTATTCTACTGGCCTTGCGGCGCCCGAATACCCCGCCGACCAGGCCAAGAGCATGCTCTACCACACTTTTGCGGCCGAGCAGGGCAACACACGAAGCGAAATGACCCTCGCATACAGGTTTCACGCTGGCGTTGCCACTCCCAAGGACTGTGAAGCCGCCGTGCAATATTACCAGCGCGTGGCAGATAAGGCCATCAAGTACTACCGTTCCGGGCCTCCCGGTGGCCACAGCCTGGTCAAAGATGGTAAACGCCTTGCCGATGACGAAGGAGGTGTGTATGGCGAAGGAGCATCGGTATCATCGGCAGGTCTCAACGCCAAGCACGGCAGTCCCACCAGCGACATGTACGCAGACGTCGATGATGTGTTGGAATTTCTTCATCTCCAATCTTCACAAGGGGACCTGAAGTCTTCCTTTACCCTGGCCAGGCTGTATTACGATGGCGGACGCGGCGTCACGCCCGACATGCGTCAGGCCAAGCAATATTTCCTGCAGATAGCCCGGGAATACTGGCTTGAGGGCGGTACCATCAAGAAGGACGTGCCTGCATCCACGGAGCGTTTGGCGGCCAAGGCAGCTGGGTATCTCGGTCGCATGTTCCTACGTGGCGAGGGCATGGAACAGAGCTTTAGCAAGGCAAAAATCTGGTTTACCCGGGGCATTGGGCTCGGCGACCCCTTAAGTCAGTATGGCCTAGGCCTCATGCACCTAGACGGGCTCGGTCTGGCTCAAGACGTGAAGAAGGCGAGCGAATACTTTGGTGCTGCGGCTGATCATGACTTGGCCGTCGCGCAGACAAACCTGGGCATCTTGTTCCTCGACCAAGGTGACGTGCGAACTGCGTTGGCTTATTTCGAGCTGGCTATTCGCAACGGCCATATTGAAGCCTTCTATTATATGGCCGAAATGACGAACCTTGGCATTGGCCGGGACCGGTCGTGCGGGGAGGCTGCTTTGTACTACAAGCTTGTAGTCGAAAAAGCAGAGGCTGTCTGGGCCCCGTTCAAGGAAGCCAATGCTGCCTACGAGAAAGGCGAGGACCGCAAGGCCCTGCTCCTGTATATGATGGCCGCGGAGCAGGGTTCTGAGAGTGGCCAGGCAAACGTGGCCTGGCTACTCGACCGAACCGTTCAGAATTCTGCTTCGGTTGCTTCCGCTGCCACCGCCCTCGTATACTGGACGCGATCTGCTATGCAGAACAATCTTGACAGTCTCGTCAAAATGGGCGACTACTACCTTGCCGGCCTTGGCGTCGCTGCGTCTCCGGAGAATGCGGCAGCCTGTTACCAAACCGCAGCCGACAGCCTAAGTTGTGCGCAGGCAATGTGGAACCTGGGCTGGATGC
This sequence comes from Piedraia hortae CBS 480.64, assembly GCA_010093745.1. Taxonomy (NCBI): domain Eukaryota; kingdom Fungi; phylum Ascomycota; class Dothideomycetes; order Capnodiales; family Piedraiaceae; genus Piedraia; species Piedraia hortae. Next base: position 7,546 of record MU006068.1, read on the forward strand.
ACGAGAATGGTATCGGCCTCAGGCAGGATTTTCACCTTGCAAAGCGGTACTATGATCTTGCCCTGCAGACAAACGCCGAGGCCTATCTTCCCGTCAAGCTGGGGCTATGGAAACTCAGGTGGCGGTCCTGGTGGAACGATGTCACCGACGGCGGGGTCAAGAGCATCGGTGACGATGAAGACAACCACAAAAGGAGGAGCCTGCGGGAATGGGTCCACGATTTTGTGACCCAAGCGCGGCTGGAATTGGAGGACCCAGACGAAGGGCCCGACTGGGAAAGTGACGATTTCCATGCAGCATCAGATGGCATGTGGGGAGATGATAATGATGATGACGAAGGAGGCGACTTGGAGAAACTCCTGATTCTTGCTCTGGCAGCGGCATTGCTGGTTTTGCTGATATACCGAGCATTGACCAGGAGACGAGATGGGGAGGAAGGGGAAAACAGAGGTGTGTTTCCCGCCAGAGAGGACTTGGGGTTTAATGACTGGGTTGCTGGGGGAATAGGACATTAGCCGGGAGAAGGGCGGTAGAATTGTACATTTAGCTTTCATCTAAAGAGGGTCCTGCACCTCGTCGGGAACGTCGGGGTTGACAATGACCTTTTCAATTAGCTGAAGGGTGGCTCTCAGTGGGAGACCGACAACATTGTCAAAGGTGCCGTCAATCTTCTCCACCAGAATTGATCCCAGGCCTTGGATGCCGTAGCCCCCAGCCTTGTCTGCGCCCTCGCGGGTGCGAACGTAGCTGACGATAAGATCATCTGTGACGGTTGGGTCAAACTTGACAGCTGTCTCCTCTACGTGTGTCTCCATGGTGTAGCCCGGATCTGCTGCCGACTCCAGAGGTGCCATGCACACGACGGCCGTATAGACCTTGTGCCAACCATCTTCTTGATCACGCAGCATTTTCAGCATAGCTACGTGCTCACGTTCGTTACGCGGCTTTTCTAGTATCTGACCGTGATGACTGCTAACAACTGTGTCGGCCGCGATGACCAGCACCGGCTCGCCTTTGGGGCTGTCAATGGTGGCCACGTAGACATTTCGAGCTTTCTGCTCTGCCGTGGCAAGCACGTATTCAAAAGGACCGAGACCTTTGTCCCGATCCTCTGGCAGAGCTGATGGCACGATTTCCAGATCCATTAAGCCAATCTAAACATGTTACCGTGGGTCATGCGGTGGGACGCTGCTTCATCTACCTGGGCGAGGAGCTGCCTCCTCCGCGGGGAAGACGATGCAAGCACCACACGCTTACCCCGGATCATGTTCAGTGCCGGAAGATCCAGCGCCGGCCGCGCTGCCACCGGTTGCTTCTCGTCGGCCATTTTTCTTCTTGTGGACGGAGGAGCAACAGAGACTCACAGTGTGCTTGTATAGTGCCTACGCACTAGCCTATTCGGGCTACTGGCTGATGCTGTGTACATACTACGCTTTCCAGAACATGGCTAGAAGTACATATATGTCCGTCGCATAGCGTATATCTTTTGGGTCACCTCGGTTCTCGAACCTTGGCCAAAAGTATATTCATCATCGACTGCAAGCATTTCGAATCTGCTGTCCTCGAAATTGTTTCTGCCAGCTTAGTTTCTGCGTTGACTACTGCTTGCAACCGGTGGCAGTCGGCACATTTGCGTGATTCTGACCAAATGTTTTTCATTAGTAAAAACGTAATGGCCAGTCGGAAGCAATTCCTGAGAAAATCAGTCCGATTTTCAAAATGCTGGGCTTTGAACTGCCGTCGATAAGCTTTCCCATGGGGTAATGCCCCCATTTCGATTGACCCCCGAGCCTTGACGTCATCCCTGCTCAACCACTACTTATTCCGGGGCCATGGCATCTTTCAGGCTCTACCGTCCAATTATGGTTCAGAACAAAGGTCTCTTCTACAAAGCCCACCCTTCGGGGATGCCCGTGTTGGGAAAGGATCTGGTCTTGGAGACCCACGAGTTTGACGAGAACCAAACTCCTCCCTCTGGTGGCATCACTGCAAAGATCAATTATGTGTCCTTTGATCCTTACCAGCGTGGCCGCATGAGGCCGGCCGAAGTCAAGTCCTATACTCCTGCCTTTAAGCTGAACGAGCCAATCACCAACGATGCCATCATCACCGTCTTGAAGAGCGATAATGATAAGTTCAAGCCTGGCCAGACGCTACACACGGATTCGGCAAATACGGAAGAGTACATAGTCATGGACAAAAAGGCGGCCGATGCCTGCCGTGTCTTGAACAACCCGTACAACTTGGATCCAAAGATGTTCCTGGGCCCTCTGGGCATGCCCGGCCTAACGGCATACTCGTCTTTTTACGAAATTGGCCAGCCAGTGAAAGGTGAGACGGTATTCATCTCGGCTGCATCAGGTGCTGTGGGTCAAATCGTCGGCCAGCTAGCCAAACACCGAGGACTAAAAGTCATTGGTTCGGTTGGCGATGATAAAAAGTTGGAATTTATCACCAAGGACTTGAAATTTGATGGCGGGTTCAATTACAAAAAGGAGAAGCCGCTAGATGCATTGCGTCGGCTTGCGCCCCAAGGCATCGATATCTACTTCGAAAATGTTGGCGGCGAGCAACTCGAGGCAGCCTTGACTCAGATGAACGACCATGGACGCATCATTGCCTGTGGTATGATCAGCCAATACAACAAGCCACCTGACCAGCAATACGGCATCAAGAACCTCATGTATGTCGTCAGCAAACGTATCCGCCTTCAGGGATTCATCGTTTTCGACCCTAATTTTGGCCCAAAGTATTTTCAGGAGCACCAGAAGAATGTGCAAGAATGGCTACACGATGGTACTTTTAAGGCGCAGTTGTGCGTCACTCAGGGCATCGACCATGCCGGCCAGGGCTTGCTGGACATTTTTGAAGGCAAGAACTTTGGAAAGGCCATTTTGGAAGTTGCCAAACTGTAGACTAGCTTATGATACCAGGCCATTCATGAAGCTTAGATCTGAACGGTCTCGGATTCCTGGATGATCTCGAATCCACACAATTTTTTGTCCAAGCCACTTGTGATATTGTGCACAAGCCACTTTAAACATCCAAATGGTCCATCGATCATCGACTCAGGTTCCGTTCAGGTTAGGGTATCCAGGTGTTCTACCCCGCATCAAGGCGTGCGACGAACGGCAGAACATGACATCACCGTATTTGTACTCTACAATGTTGTGGCAAAAAATCCTGTAACAATGGTGAGCTCTCCCCGCGGCAGTGCCGGGCCGGACGCCACCAGCAGGCCGCCCTTGATCAAGAGAAACAGTAGCGCCTCTTCACAAGGCGGCGCTACCCGTCATGCTAGGACTGCCGACATTGGCGACGTTTTGCAGCTCAGACAGGGAACTCATGTAGTAGCCGGCGGCCGGACAAGGCACACGCTCATGCGCACCCACAGCAGCATGCGCAACCTGCCCAAGTTGGGCAAACAGGCGCCTGTAAATCCCTCAGAGGCGCGGAAGAACCAACGACGGAGCCATGCAGGCGATACTGAGATTCGGCTGCCAGGCAGTCTAGAGGCGTCCAAGTCACCGATAAAGCGGAACCTGACAGTGTCTGATCTGCAACGCACTTTCTCGAAAGTCAAGCTGAAGAACAATCTTTCGCATGGCCAACTTACCAAATTCAATGGATCGGGGAGAAATGCTGCTCGTAGATTCTCCAACGGCTCCAAGGCAAAGGAAAAGAACCCGAGAGGCGACGCTGCAAATCCAGACCACGGCGGAGGACTGTTTCATGACCAGCGAAAGCGCAAGGGCAAGAAAGTTGGGTTTGCCATAGGCAGCGTCGAAGACGCCGGTGATAGCGTTGGTGCCGCGGCAGAGTCTTCAGCCAACGACCCGCCCGAAGATGATTGGGAGGACCAAAGTATTAGTCCATGCAGCACCAGGCAAAATACGGCAAACAACAGCAGAAGATCCAGCATAACTGCAGACAACATAGTCAGCGATAAGCCCCCTAGTCCGGCTAAAATTGTGTCACAAGCCACTATAACCGAGCAGGTTGAGCAGGTTGAGCCGGCTGGGCAAATTGAGCAAGTTAGGCAGGTTGAGCAGGTTAAGCAATCCGAGAGGGTTGAGCAGGCTGAAGAGGTGGAGCAGGACGGCGTGGACGAACAGGCGGATCGCATCTCCACTGCTCTGGCTGTAGCGGACGAAGATGCTTCAAGCACCCTCAAGCAGCAACATGAGGACGTGGAACTGTCCAATAACTCACTTACCGGGGCACTTTCAAACCCAGTGATAAAACACATCGCAGGCATCACCCACCCAGCTCCCGCGCTCGTGAGTAACATAAGTGCCATGAACAGTCAACTAGGCTCGTCGGTACACTCCTCGAGTTCGTCCAAAACAAATATGGGCGGAGATAAAGGAACTATGGAAGATGAGCTTGTCTCGCGCTTTGTCCCTTCTACCTCACAAACATCGTCGGGCATAATAGAAGGCATGAGGCAAAGTTCATATCCAGAAGTCACTGCTCTGAACAAAGCCAAGAGCGCCGCCATGTATTATGGAACAGCGGGTACCAGTCCTGGCTCTCATCTCAGTGGCTCGAGTGGAGCTGCCACGCCGGCACTTGGCAGGTCACGAATAGAATTGCGAATGCTGCAGGATAAAGCTTTGGCGGATCTAGAAGAGGCCGCAGAGCGTCAACCAAGCTTGCCTTTCCATGTTTTCGATCGACGGAACGAAACCTTGAAATCGCATAAAAGTCAGTCCGCGTTGGGTGGCGATATCAGTTCCGCCCGACGCTGCCTTAGCTCTGTTTCTTTTGGAGCCGAAATGTTCCAGGGTAGGTTCAAAGCCATCAATGCGGAACTTGCAATGGTTGAGCAATTTCACAATCCAATCGTGGACTCGGTTCAGCGGCTAAGGAATAGCAAATTCTCCAGGCTCGGGCGGACCAAGTCTCTTGCGAATCGACAAGCTGAGGTCATGGAAACGTCGAGATCGGCGATTCATCTTCCCGGAAAGTCGATATTGACCAAGGAACCCCGGAAGGCTCAGCCAACCACGACAAACAACTCTCCTGTGAAAGCGAGCGTAATCGCATCGCCAGAAGAAGGCTCTCCAACAACAAAATTGCACGTACCCAAACCTTCGTTGTCAACATTGGGATCCCTGTCCAAATCAATGGCTGCAGATGCTGCGACTCCTACCAGTGAAACCGAGGGCCCCTGCCGAAATCCACGACGCGGAGTTAGCTTCTCTGAGGTTCCACCTCAGGTTAGGGAAATCAACAGTCAACACGTGGATGACGATTGCGCTGCAATTGCAAGGGCCTTGTGGAACATTCGTTGATGCAGCATATCGAAAGCAACCAAGGGTTGTCATTATAAACGTGGTTTTAATGTTAGGGGCGATGAATTGGAAATATCTCAACCGATACAAAATGAAGATATAACAAAGGTTTGAAAGGAGCGATTGCACTGCCACCAATTCAGAGGAATAGTTGGTAGATACAGGTGTTTCCTCAGCCTCTTCTTCGCAGCCATCTACCTATGCACGCAAGTGCATAGGTAATTTTTGTCATTTAGTGGCTACTGTTGGGCCAAAGGTCGGATTGAAGGCGTTGTGGAAGTAAGGCCATTGCCGTGGGGTTACCGCTCCTTTCTCCAGCTGGCCCATTGGCTTGCTGTATGTCCCGCCGATTGCTTTGCTCTGTGTCTGCATCCATGAAAACTCTTTCAGCGTTACCCATTATGGTGCACCCGCCTTCATTTGGGTCCAGAATTATATAATCAGTACGGTTACGGTAATATACCATTGAAAACGTATAATAAAACCATCGTACACGTCAGAACTCAGAACCTTCGTCATGCGGAAGGGCCCGGTCCGTCCACGGCCCGGGTCTAGTGACCCCACTCTGCAGCACGGCACTGACTTTTCTCTTCTCTTCTTCATGTGTTGTTCTCTGTCTACATAGGGCCTACGCAGTCCTCTCGTCCATAGCCCATTGCTTTGAGCCTCTCACCCTTGTCTCTCATCGATCTCTCGACCCCGACCCCTCGTCCTTAGCCTCGTGTCGTGATAGAAGGCATTGGACTTATAATACCGATAAAATAAGTCAAGTTAGCATATTGTTTTGATGATGTCATACTATTCACTATCGCCAACACTCCAACAGACATACAGCAATAAGTCACACCCCCATCGCCGTTCAACAAACCAAGCTGCAGCCGGATGACCGACACAGAGCGCAGCAATTTAACATTACAGCTTGGCCTGGGTGCGGGCCTTGGTAAGAACGGGCTCCAGCTTTGTGGCCTTCATGACGTCGCCCTTGACTTTGAGCTTTCCGCTCATGAAAAGCTTCTGCGCATTGGCTTTGCCCGAGATGAGTTTAGCAAACTCCTCATCCGAAAGTATGAGAGTCACTCCAGGCTTCTTTCCCTCTGGTGCACTGCCCTGTCCAACCTTTCCAGACTCTTTGAGGTCGATGTACCAATCCTTGGTCTCGCCCTGGGGGTTCTTCAACTGGAAGGAAAAGATTGCTCCCCCCTTCTTGATCGCATCTTTGCGCTCATTCTCGCTCTGCAAGGCGGAAGAGATAAGGTCAAATGCGGCCGAGGATGGCCAAGCAGCTAATGTTGTTAGCCCTTCGCACCCCACATTCCGGTGCCCTCCAAACCTACCGTCTTTGAGTGACATTCTTAATGTAATCAGCAAGGGTGCGAAAGTTGTTTGGCTGAGGATCTTGACCTCCATAAATACAGAGTCTCACATGTCAGCCGCGGTCCGGACAGGCACGTGAAGGCGGAATGTGCGGCCGGAACCAGCTCCGGCGGACACGGCCGTTGCCCGTAGCCTTGGCACGAGGCCACTCCAAGTCGTATCCGTGCTGTGTCGTCGTTGTCACAACTGATCTGTAACTGGCCAGGCATGTCCCTCCAAGTCAAGCCCAAGGTGACTACAGTCCTCATACGTACTGTAAATCAGCTACAGTCGTGGCCAAAAGTCTGGGATGGCGCACCATATGTAAAACAAGCCGCCATCTTTGAATCCGTGTCACACAACACATAAACGTTGAGACATGTTATAGATTACTGCATACGATAGTCAATGCCCATTGCGATTCACCTGTTGCTACTTTTGTGTGTTCAATTATGTTTGCGCATTCGCAAGAGTCCGAAGCTCGAGACCCTTCCGATTCAGCCCAGATGCAGTCGAGTTTGAAACAACACTACTTTAGCCAACAACATCGTGAAGGCCCGAAACTTAGGAATGGTATTGCAAAGGGCCCAACAAAATGAATGAATGATCAATCGTGAGTTACAAGCAAGTGTACCAGCCGTCAGTCGCGATGATGGCCTCAATGCGCTCTTTCATGCTGTCGACCAGGCTTTCTACGATTTCACGACGAATTAGCTTCCAGGCAAATGGCAGAGCTTCTTCGAGCATGGCCACTTGATGTGCTTTGTTCGTTATGCAGTCAATGTCCGGTTTGCTCTCGTAGACCTTCCGCTTCAAATGCACCCAAATTTGCTCGATAGAGTTCAGATCTGGGCTGTACGGCGGCCAGTCATCAATCACCTCGACCCCCTGGTCCCGAAAGAAGGCCATCGCCTTACGCGAGGTGTGGATTCGGGCGTTGTCCTGCTGGAATACCTGCCCATTGTGATGTGGCAGCAGGCTCGCCTGCAGGGCTGCGACGTAAGATCAGAGGTATAGCCTTGGCTACGCGAGGTGAGTTCATGCTCCATGACGACGAGATCGCTTTCCTCGATCGTTTTGCCAATCATTGCCCCGACCATTACGCGGCCTTGCTTACCTTTTGGGTATTCTTGGACAAAGTCCTTATTCAACTTGTTGCCTGGAGCTCCAAAAACCCACTCGGGCTTCTTTCCAGCCCCTTTTTCAACGGAGCACTCGTCCGAAAATATCCAGGACGCCCAGTCCGTGTCTTGATGCTGACTTGCCCATCTTAGTCGCTTGTTGGCAATCTCCTTGTCAAGGGCAAGACGCTTCTTGGCCTTCCAATGCGCAATTCCAGAGTCTTGGAGAATTTGCCGGTACATTTGGCGGCTCAGGGGCAGCCTAACTTCGTAAATCAACTCCTCGTATGTCATTATGGGCTTTGGGCGGATACAACGTCGTATCGCCCGTCCATCACGTTCATTCGCCTTCATCGGCCTTCCAGACCTCGGCCTATTCTCTACGCTCTTGTCCTGCTTTGCTCGACGAATGAAGTTGGACACAGTACATTGGGGGAGTACTTGTCACGTCGCGGACTATCCTTATAACTGTGTTGTGCCTTACGGAAGAGCGAACTTCGCTATGGGCTGGAGGCGAGGTGTCGGGTCACGTGGCTGAGATATGGTTCCGGGTCCTTTCCCGGCGTTGTGCCTCGCGACGATGGCGCCCCTCTGCCGCTCAGGAATATCATGGCGAGGTTTTCGCTGATTGGTAATCTCAATAAGAGGTTGACGGCGAGTATTTGGAGGCATTCTTACCTGTATCACTAGTCAGTTTCGTGCTTCCGAAAATCACAAGAGAAGGTCCGTTTGAAAGCGCACAGGGTGAGTATGGAAGTTATGGAGGCTTGACTTTGTTTAAGAGCTAAGAATCAGGTTGATATAGCGTGTTATGCTGCTCTGTTGTTGACGCGTTTGTATTATAATTGTGAGCAGATGTGTACCTGCATACAAATCTCTACGGAAAACTAGTTGAC
>MU006070.1:0-13767 GCA_010093745.1 Piedraia hortae CBS 480.64
GTGAGCGCCTTGACGAGCTTCGGATGGCAATGGCCCTGGTTGACGGCTGAGTAGGCCGAAAGAAAGTCGAGGTAGTGCTTGCCCTCGGGGTCCCACACCGAACATCCCGACGCTCTCGCAAAGACAATGGGCAGCGGGTGGTAGTTGTGCGCGGCGTGAGCCGCTTCGGTTTCGATCGCCGCCTGCGATGATTCTGTGTGCACATGGGACGCCGCCGGCTTGAAGGTCGCCGCTGTCGCGTTCAACGTGGCCCCAATGGCCTGTTCAGTCTTCTCAATAGCGCCTGGAGCCATGGTGAACCAATTGTTTGGGAAGTCAAACGCTTGCGGTCATTCAACATTTTCTTTAACCCCGCGGGGCCCCGCATACCGCTTACTAGCGGCTCAACGTTAAGCATTAGCCCTATATGTCATGAGTGACGAAAGTAATCATAAGTAACAGCTTTTGTCATGATTAACAACGCTTTCGTGAATTATGTTCTAGAGTGTCCCAACGCCTCATGCTCTGCTTCGCCGTCTTAGGTGGATGTCGTGCCCGTCCAGAGTACCAGACCTTTCAATCACTTGATACTACCTCCTGCTGCTTTCCATTCTTCCAGTATGTGCCATTGACGGCGGCGCTGATGCCCACGCCGACCGCTATCAGGATTCCGACAACCAAAACCGCCATGACGATGCGAATAGCCAATCGCTGACGCTTGCTCAAATTCGACCACCTGTCTTTGATGGGGGCGCATGAGAGTAGGCCCTTGTCTGCCCGTCGTCGTCGCTTCTCCTCTTGACGTTGCTGCACCAGCGTTTGTCGCGACGGCCACATTCTGCATTCCTTGATGTCGACGCTGACCTTGTTTGTGAAAGGGTTTTCGTCGTTGATCGACAGCGGCGTCGCTGCACCGCTCTCCATGTCCGTCTCGAAGGGCGCCAGCTTTTCGGCGGAGCCTGCCGGGGTGAGCACAGAAGACGTCATGGCCGACTTCTCAATCGAGGCCCCAAAGGTAGAAGTGGTAGGTTGCGTGGCCATTAAAGGTGGTTATGTCGGAGGTCACGCCTTCCCTCCTCAAATCTTTACAGTGGCAGGGCTGACCGCGCGTATAAAAGGCAGTTAATCAATCAAGAACATGCGGTTGACGCCTGTTGCATCTGCTGCGTCAGGGGTTTATTATTGGCAGTCAGATGGTACGCGTCGCCGTTATTATTAGCGCTTTGACCACTCAGAGCGTTAGAAACAGCCTCTATTACGCAACCGTCCCCTAATTGAAGTGGCGCCGTGAGTCAGGGGTGGGAACAGCTTCCAGCTGCAAGCCCCAGTCGATCTTTCGCTAATCCACTTTGAGCCTAGTGTCTCAATCTCTAAAGATCCTGCCCGCCCAAGGCCAAGGCCAAGGCCAAGGCTCAGTGGAGGTCATCAAGACTTGTAATGACATTAGCTTGCAATATCACGTAGATTGCTTTTTCAATTGATGCCCGGGTTCCCAACACGATCCTAGCACGGGTAAATCTCGTTCCCGGCGCCATCCGTTGGCTCCCTGCCATGGCTGGATCCATGGTAATTGATTGGTTTGTCAGGACAGCAACCTGCATTTGTCGCGTTATCATTATACGTCACTGTCCCAACGGCTTTTAACGTTGCATCGCCACTTGGATCTGCCGTGGCCATGTCGCGAGCACAACAGGAAATGCTCGAGGATGGCGAGAGATATTGGCAGGCTACCCTGTCACGACACGAGGCTAAGGACGAGGGGTCGGGGTCGAGGGATCGATGAGAGACAAGGGTGAGAGGCTCAAAGCAATAGACTATGGACTAGAGGACTGCGTAGACCCTCTGTAGACAGAGGACAATGCATGAAAAAGAGAAGAGGAAAGTCAGTGCCCGCCTGAGCCCTGAGTTCTGACATACCCCAACCTATCAGTCAGTAGAATAGGTTGAAATGTTCCTTTTGCTTGTGCTACACAGAGTGATTACACAGAATACGAATTGAACGGCAAGGAAGTGCCAGGGTACACACTGGAGCGGTGGAGTCAGTCTATCCACATCACCAGTTTTCATGCGATCGTTCGGTGATGTGGAGCGACACGTGAACAGCAGCCGAACCATGACTGAACACGGAGGTCGTTCTCCCATTCCATGTGATGATCGATTTATCCTAATCGTGAAGCTACGCTGTTACAAACATGCAAAACGTTTCCACTCAAGAGCATTCCCTTCTCAATCTCCTATACGCAGACAACTGGCAAGCGTGCTTTTGGCGATTCCTGACAAGGAGTCATCCTTTCCAACCTCGAGGGCTCTTTCAAGCTTTCTTTGCCGTTTGGCCTAGTCTGGCGGAAACCCCACCAAACTCGTATACTTTCCTGTATCCTAATTATCTTCAGACTTCGATTCTTGAACCGTCCGCCAAGAGCGAATAAGTTGCCATGCATATCAATTTCTAGAATTCATTTACAATTTGTAAGCGAACCATTTTACAACCATCAAATCACGATACGGTGCATTTCATAACATATCGTTTCACCAATCCCATGCTCGGTTTTTGTGGGTGATAAATCACCAGGCACAATGACAGCCATCATTTGCACTATCAGGAGCGTATTGATTGGTAAAAGAAGACTGATAAGCATGCGTTTACATCTATAGAGCATTCCCTTCGCACTTGGCATATCATAAACCCACGGGGCCTTGTTCATAACACGCAGTGCGACACCATACTACTACAGCTAACCTACTGGAATTTGCCACAACGATCCCCTCAATCATTCCCAAATTCTCTTAGACGGAGCTGAAGTGTGAAGGAGTCTAAGCTTCTTGAGCCCAGTGCCAGAACATGCTAACAATATTGCACTTCCCAGTGACTGACTACCGTAATTCCTTAGAGGACATTAATAGTTACCAAATTATAAGCAATGCAGCTACTCTATCCATCCGATTGATCTACCCATACTCCGAGATCGATTGACCTCCACAAACTCCAACCAACTCAAAACCAACTCCTCTCCACATGAGTAGTAACCCGCCTGCCAAATCTCTTCAGTTCTATGGACCTGTACTCGTACCTCCCCGTTTCTCAGCGTAAACAACTGGACCCTGAACTCGAACAGCTAGAGCAACATTACCCTGAGCCTGAACTCGATGAGTTTCGCTTCAGTTGGTTGGGGAAGTGGACTTTGGCCATAGCGGTAGAGGTAAGTTTTCTGAGGGGGAGGTTAGGATTTTGGGGTATATGAAGCGAAAATTGGGGGATGGATTGATGGATTGGTACGTAGAGAAGGGGAGGAGGTTTGGTGGTTGCGAGGGGGGGTACCGAAGGTATGGCTTTAGAGCACTTTTCCCCTTTAATGGGCGGCTGCAGGTCATGGGTCACATTCGTATTTCTGAAGGCATGGGCTCGTAGCCATGTGGAAATTTGGTTCGGACGCAAGGTTCCAGGTAGAATAGAGCATTTAGGCTATGGGAAGCACGGGTATTACTGTTTTTCGAGTCATGACAATGGAGGAGATTGAACTGCATGTGCACTTTCTGTTAGTCATGGCTTCTGTGCACGTTTGCCGTTACGAAGTTGAACTCTAACGCTAGGAGGTTGGGGTAGTATGCAGTGCATATGGATCTGAACAAGAATTGTAATCGCTACCAATTTTCATGCCATGGAGGAGTTTCTCCCATGGCATGGCACAGCTTTCCATCTGCAAAGAACCGCCCTGTGGGTGCATCCTCTCCCACAAGCTTCAGGTAACATGTGCATCTCAACGGGACCTGGCCCTGATTGCTTGCATTGTCACCGTTTAAGGCAAGCGTGACCTTGTACTTGCCTCGTACTGATAAGCAGAGGCGAATCCCTCTCCGACAGAAACCTGGGCACCAACAATGACATTGCCGCCGTAGAAGCCCGAGGAAAACATGTGCATGAGGCCGCCCTTGCCGTGCACGGTACTCTCCCTTCTCAGAGACCCTTGCCGATAATGCTCCACACCGCCCCGCCGTACACCAGGGCATATCCGTGGCAGCAGCAGCCGGTAATTTCGTGGTCCGTCTTGCCAAGTTCATCCTCGATGCCAACCGCGACGCTCTCCGGACAAGCGGCGTAAGCCGCGAAAAGAAAGGCGCAAGTCCGTAGGCCTTGCCGTTTTGAGGGCTTCAGAGGCTTGCTCTTTCGCGCGGGAACGCTGTACCTCGCTGGGGTACCGTTGTGGGAAAAGCGGCGGCTCCGACGAGCACCGGAGTTAGAAATTGTGCTTCAGCGCCAAACTTCCAACTTCATCGCACTTCAAACTTCGTCAACCCAAATAAACGTCAGGCGAAAACAGGACTCGATGGTTCGCAGAATGTGCTCTTACGTAGTCGCTCAGGAGCCGAGATACGGACGGCAAGCTTTTAACCCGGGAGGATATTTGCACGTCAACCAAAGTCTTCGGGCGGTTCCCAGCGGGTTGGCAAAGTTCTTGTGCAAGCTGTTGTGTGCCAAGCCGCCAAACTATTGGCCTTAACGCGCCAAATTACCGGGACTGCGAACAGCAGTGTGGGGAACATGCGCGTTCGCCCGCCTCGGCCCGACCCAGCTTGGCGCTCCAGTGATCAACAACGCAAAAAGCCGTGTACAGTTACGCTCAGTTGACCCGGTCTTTCCAGAATTAAAGTGTGTTGGTTCATAGTTCTTGGTACAAAGGAAGCTTGTTACTTCCTCGACATTTTTGGTTTGCTAATGGCAGGTGTCCCTAAGCCATGATGAGCATGCCCAGGCGAAAGCAACAGAAGAGGGCCAGAGTTGAGGCTTGGAAGGGCCTACGAGGAGAAGCGGTGTGCAGATCAGTCTCGTGGGCGTTATCGAAGCCTGGTGGTGGCAGATATGTGCATCACATGGATGCTTCATCTCTATCACAACCTTTATGGCTGCATATGACACTGGACGGTAAAACCTTCCCGAACGCCCATCCTAAGATTCTGCAACAGGATATTAAGCAATACCGCATTTTCTACGAGTTAGTTTATAGCTACCACGCCTAACCAGACCGCCACGACTTCGGCATTGGGGACGCGACGCGCTAGAAGATGGATCATGCGCGTTCAAACGCGTCTTACGCGATGGTGAACTTTTAGCACCGTATGCAGGTCCGGTTCCTTTTGCCCGCGTCGCCCGCGTCGCCCTCAGCTTTTCCAAGACACCGTCCTCATTCCCCATCGCAAGAGTGCAGTATCTTCAACTACGCTGCAGTTTACTGAGACAAAGTCCAAGATGCCTTGCGATCGTCCTGGTCACTACCATGAGTGGCCGCTGATTGCCGATATGGTCCTGACAGTCCAGCGCTGTGAGCGCTATTGTGGATACTGCGTGGGAAAAGAGAGTGTCAAGAAATGGAAGGAGGCCGCGTGAGTCCACCAAGGTCCTCTGGCCTTCATACTGACACCAAGTCTAGGAGGCTGCGCCGTCATGTGGAAAATGTCCATATCCGCCCTGATGGGAATGGCACGCACCCGCATATAATCTTCAACCCGCACTGGTATGCTCCCGCCAGAGACCTTCCAGCAAACGCTGACTGGTGTCTAGGAAGGAGGGTGGAAACCCCAACAAGCCACCCAAGGGATTTCGCATAGATGGAGAGCCCCGCAAGCAGCCTGTCCGCAGCAAAGAATCGTATCAGCGGAATGTAAAGCGCGTTGAGGAAATTGAAGCCGCCTACCCGAACCCTTTCGTGCCTGCAGATTATGCGCCTGGCTCAGTTGAGGACAGAGACATCCGTGTTGTCAACTCGTCGGAGAACGAGGGCCAGTCTCAGGGCCATGTCCACGCCAATCAGGCAGTCCCGGCCACGAACAACCAAGCCCCTAATGGTTTCAGTCACAGCGGCCCTATTTACGGCGCCTCGGCTTCGCACGGCTCTCAGTACGCGCACCATCCGGCTCCCAATGGCAGTGTCAACCTTAACACCACACCTCGCCAAACTGCACCTGCGTATGTCAGCAACAATGAAGCGATGCATCATGCTGTGTTTGGGGGCTATCAGACCCTTGACAACTCAGACAAGCTGGCGCCGGTTAACCATAACCATCATGGGGCCATGCAGCCTGTTGGTTTCAACGCTACCCAGAACATGGCGTACCAGCAGAAATTGTCAAACACAATTGTCAGCCTTCCTCAAGGCCCTATGGGATACGTTTCCCCCCATCATGCTGCACCGTATGCTGACACTATGCTGGGGAATGGCAATATGATTGGAGCGACAATGAGCAACGTGCCGAATGGCATCGCCTCGTCTCTGGCTCATCCCACATCCAACGTACAGCAGAGCAGCGACGTCTCCATACCTTACCACTCTAACATTTATTACACCAACGCAGCTAGTCAGCCAATCGGCACCATGGCTCCTCCCACGGGTATGGGTCTCAATGGTCTTCCGCCGGGCCAGGGTTACTATAACTACGCTGGTATCTTGACACCCATCAGCGATGGTCGTTACCAAAACGGTCTCGGCGTCCTCCATAATGGATCTCAGGGGCATCAAACCCCAGGCTTCCAGGGAACTGGCTCCTCAAAGGTCATTTTTCCCCTCTCACTCACCAGCAGGGACCTCAACATGGGATTCGATCCGACCACTCAGCAAAATTTGGCAAACTTCGGGGGGCATAGCAATGACATTCAGGACTTAACGGCTGGTCATGTCAACGGCCGCACCCAGAATACTGCGCCGACTGGCAACATTAATGTTAATCCTGATGTCGAAGACTTTGAATTCGTCCTTGACGAGCCGACGGGCAACACTTTGTATGACCCGGATGACAATGACTTTGGCTTCGCCGACTACCGTCCGAGCAGCAACGGGACGCAGGCGCTTCCTGTTAAACAGAATAATGTTCTCGCGCAGGTTTTATATGGTAACCTTACCTCTGGGGTCAACAACGGCGTTGCCACTGCGATCAGCAACACCAACATTCCAGCTACAAACAACAACATTGCTGTCCCTCCCATCACCACCGGGGCTAACAACAACACCAACGATCCCGACTTCATGGACCAAGTCTCCGCGGGATTCAATGCACCAACCGCCACCAACAATCAGCAGTCTTTCGCGGGCACCAGCAACGGATATACAACCCCCAAGACCGTCGAGGCACTGTTTCGTATGTCTAACGAAGAACTCGACCAACTTCCTGAGTATCATGATACATCGTACGACGGACTCCCTGGAGGTCCGTCTGAGACTTAGATGGCGACATGAGTGTGATTGCCCATACCGGCCTAACGAAGCTTGGCGCTGCTGCGCAAGGATATAGATGGAAAATTGGCGGACCTCCCGGAGGACCATCTCTGACTGAAATCGCGTTTTAATGGCCGTGACCGGCTTGACGAGTCGTAACGCTGCTGTCAAATGACATTGATGATAAACTATATAAAAAGTGAGGGGGGGGGGGGGGCAGGGGGCAGATGTTTGCTAGGGGTGTAGGGTAGCTAGGCTGTTTGTCCCTTTCAGAACGGGAAAGGTCGTACCGAATCACTTCGATCTCCAGTTAAGTCACACTGGACATAATGTACCTTGGCAACCTGTCGGTACAGTGCACATGGTCATATAACGGACAATCTTATACAAATGTGTCCACACAGGTTCGATATTTTCAGGGTGACTTCTTCATAACATGTTGCGTGCCAGCGTAAGAAGCGCGCACGGTCGCTGGAAACTGAAATCTTTATCGCTCACGAGACAAGGTTCTATAAGATACGACGCAAAACTTGGGTTTTGAATCAAGGCACTATCAGTCGAAACCCGTGCAAGTCTTACTTGGTGCGGTTATACAAGAAAAACTCCGCATTCGGGCCGGATATGTGGTTAAAAGGGAAGATTGATGTTGCGATGCAAACTTTTTCAGTGATCTAGTTGAGCTTTATTGTTCAAATTGCAGATTCGCAGTTTGTGACTGAGGATAGTATATTCTTTGGCGCAGTCTCATTAACTATCTGAGGCAGTGAACATACATTGAAACGTTAGGTGTCGCACTTAGCGCAGCTTTTCCTTGGGCCCCAACGTACGGAACCTTCCATCAAAAGCACGGTTCAGGCTATGGTCAATGCACCACCCATTTACTCATCGGACAAAAATCACAACCTTAAGTGAAACAATCTCCTTTCCATATCCTACGTTTCAATGCAAGGCGCCACAATGTACGTGGCTCTCGTCGATATCAATAATTGCAGTGACGGGGATCGTAAGTCTCAGAATGTTATATGCATCGCAGAATCTAACCACCGCTTCAGCGGCTAAGCGCCCGGCCATTCTGCCCAACGTCACGCGGAATGATGACTGGTGGTGCGAGCAGCTGGGCGAGATGTGGGCTGCTAGCACTGGCAGGGGCCCTCGCCCCGATGTTAAATTTCGTTTGACCCGTCTGCCGGCTGGCTACGCCGGTTTTGATCACGTTCATGCAGGCGGTCGCACTGAGCGCGCCATTTGGGGCCATCCTCGTGGTCGCATTCGCAGCCCCAAAGCCTTTTGGCCCCATTTCAACTGGCTGCAAGACGACACGCCCTCTGGCGGAGGAGAATGCCCATGCGAACGATGCAATGGCATCAACTGGCGTGAGAAGCAAAAGCTAAGGGCCTATGCTAAGACAGCTGTCCAGAATGCAAATTTTGCTTTGCGTGCCGATCTGGATCAGCGTCTGGTGGGCGGTCAGCGCGCTGTAGGTTATCAGCGTAGTGTCGAAGGGGAGAACAACGGCGGGGAAGAGGATACGTATGTTGAAGAAGATGATGATGACGATGAAACGGACAACGAGGGGAATGATGATGATGACGATGCTGATGATGATCCGGAGTATGAAGAGGGAGAAGGTCGGAAAGAAAACGCACTCTAAATTGTAAACACACGCTAGGATCAATTCGATACATGAAGCAGCCAAACAACCGGATCCAAACAATCAGGCAGTGACATGTACGGCTTTGCAAGCAGCCAGATCCAACCATCAGTCTGGCAGCGAATCATCATGCCAGCATCATCCATCTGTACTTTGTAGAACTCGTGGTCGGGCAGGGCTATTGAGTTTAAGAGTCAACTAATCCAGCGATGCCGTTCAAGAACTCTAATGAGGCCGCCGAACTCCATCAGGTCGCTTATCTAAGCGACTTGTTGGAGATCGGCTATCCGCGACAGATCATGAACACTGCCCTGGCGATCGACGACTTCATTTCCAGTCGAGCAATTCTCGCCCAGCTTAACGGTACGATCGCGGAGATCAACAAGCTGGTGTTATGGCGAGGCTGTGTGTGCGCGGGACGACCCGCGCCGCCTAAGCGCACAGAGAATTTGATACACCGACGCGCCCTGCTAGTTATTCATAGCTACGCTCGCTACCACGCGCGAATGGACAGTGTTGGATTCAAGCATCGCCGCTAGCGCGTATGCAGGGCACTTGCATAGCAAGTCAGCGATACCTCCTACACTACCAGCTGCACCCTAGGTTTTTCCCTCACAGAGGTTTTCCCTCAGGGTCATGTCATATGTGACATGGTGAATACGCCCCGCTAGTGTACGACGTGACGTCACCGGCCCACCGGTACAGAATTTTCATTCTGAACGTCCCCTTATAAAAATATAGTCATTCACACTACCATGCTGCAACTGGTATCTTTGACTCATATACATCTACATCTTTCCTGTCCCTGATTCCGTCTATCGCTCTGTCCTCTTCGGGTCGCTGTGCACTCTCACCCACGAGATCTAAATCTCTACACGCACTTGCGCGCCAGGCCGGAGAGGGAGCGCTGTGCTTAACCAACTGCAGCGGTGCGCGTTGAAAAGAAGGCACAAACTGTCACGCTGCAGATTATACCATCCTTACAACTGCGTTGTGCCTTACGGAAGAGCTAACTACGCTATGGGCTGGAGTTGAGGTGTCGGGTCACGTGGCTGCGATATGGTTCCGTGACACTCCCTGATGGATATGTGACGAAATATGGAGTTGGTAATCTAGCGCAGCGTCATATGCAATATAGCCATGGAGAGTGGTATCAAGAACAGTATCTGTGGTTATGCTCATGCATCGAGTTGTATTGTCTTATTATCTTCTGTAATGATGAAATGAGGGTTGGGATGTAGTGCCACGACTGCCCCACATTCCGGCACGATCCGGACCGCATTGGTCATAACCACATCATGTGACGTGACCACGTCCTCGGGAAACATCCTCTGTGAGGTTAAAATCCTGAGAAGTCTAGCCATATATGCTCACGTGCTCATAGCAACGAGACTTCTTGCCAACACTCCCCAGCTGGCCGGGAAGCTCTGCGAGAGATCTATGTGAACTACTACCCCACGGGGATAGACTTGCTGGCTGGGTTGGGTGTACCTGCAACTCTACTAAACTAGCATGTCTGATGTCCTTCGGGAGGCTGCGGGTGACCGTTTGCGGCCGCTTCCGTCTTGGTGTTAAAATATAAAACAAAACAAAAAAAAGAACACTCGCACAAGAGCCAGGAAGCTATCGTGGTCGACATCAAGCATGCAGTTGTGTGAGACAGTAAACCTTCAGTTAAAGGGGACGAACTGATAGTGCGAGTACACTAAGACATAAATGATTGTATTGTTATGTATGCTGCATACATGAAAGGACGTTGTTCATGGTCCTCACGTGACGCATCCTTTAAATTAATCCGACAGGTTGACGAGGCAAATCATTTAATCAACGCTCACCGCTGTCACGGCCTTTTCATTGTATGCGATGAAGAGCTGTGGAGAATCTTCGGTGAGTTTTTCGGAGAATGGGATGATATTGCGTACGGTTAGGGTGACTCCTTGCACATGTTCTCCATAGGCTTCTACGGCTGCAATGTCGTCATTGGGGTTAAGGTTCCTGTCAGGGCGGGTATAGCGTTTGCTTAACATTGCGTAATGGGGAGGCCGTCACCATTCTCGTGTATGGTGACGATGGGAGGAACCAGGGCCAGTCTTCGCGTCTTTTACGTCTTTCAGGCCTTTCCGGCCTTTGACACGCACATACTCGCCCTAAGCTTTCGAGCAGTCGAAATCGGCAGTGAACAAAGGAATAGAACTTTTTCTACTCATGTTCAGTATGCGCCCGCAGAACGGTCCTTTCAGGAAGAGGAAACCATGGTACGACAAGATAAATTTTCGGTGCTTGTTCAAATTATGACGCGCTTCATGCTATCACAATTGCCCAGCATCACCATTTAGCTTCGTCACGCCCAACGTGCACAAAGGCCGAGACTAGAAAAAACTGCACTCGCAGCCCAGTCTTCTCCCACGGCATGGCGCAGATAGCAATGATCTTAGTACTTCTCTCAGTCTAAATGCACTGCATACCGCTCCGACACCCCAGCATTCGAATTCAACTTCACCACGGCAGGCAAGTTTGACCTAAACCGTTTTCATTCACCAAGGCCTAACAAAACTTGCAAGGGGGTAGTGTGCACTGTTGCCATAGTTGATGTGTACACCACCCATTCCAACCACAAAATTCCAATTACTTCACTACAAAAACAACCCATTCACCAACCCCCACTTCATATACCCCGAAACTCGCCTTCCTCTTTTGCTCCAAAAACAAATCTCTATCGCTAAAATGTCCAAAACCTCCAGCAAGGTTCACTTCCTCGACGAAGGGAAACGGGATTCATCCAGTTCAAGCTCAGGATCCTGCTGCTCCAGTTGTTCAAGCTGTTTAAGCTCGGGGTCTAGATGTTCGAGATGCGAGACTGGGAGATACGAGTACAAAGCTCATAGGATTGTGGAAATTCGGCGGGATGGGCAGAGAAGGGTTACTACTCATGTAGAGAGGAGTTGGTATTGAGGCTGGGGAGAGGGCTTGGGTTCGGGCTGCTGAGATGGAGGGGTGGGGTAGTGAAGCGATATGATTTATGCTTCGATGATGTGAGCAAAAGCAAACACAACAACGGCTACTGGTTTCATGCAACATGTATAGGTTGCACGATAGTTCGCTTGACACCAACCTGTAATTGTCTTGCATTCGTGCCTTAGTCTCTTGTTATGCTTCTCTCTCAAGTCGTCTGAAATGATGAAGACAACCGATGAGTGCATAGCTGGAGAGCATATGCTCGCCCCATTCTTAGCTAAGACTCGTATCACTTTACGGTAGACCTCCCTTCGCTAAATCAAGGTTTGACTGTAACAGTGCAACATTCCTCACCGCAACATTAAACTTCATTTTTGTCAATTATCTTGTTCAGGACTTAAGGGTTGTTGTATAAATATACCAAGAAAATTTGCTGGCTTTAAGCAGACAGTGCCTGGATCGAAATCCAATCTTTTGCCAAAACCGTGTAGCGATAGTGTTCTTGTGGATAGGAGTGCGTAGCGGCCCGAACTAGGAGGACGTAGCGATAGACGGAGATCAACAACAGGGACAGGAAAGATGTATGTGGGTAGGAGTCAATACCAGTGTCGATATGGCAGTGTGAATGACTATGTGTGTGTCTGTAACTCTATGATGGAACGTCTGCATAAGTATTTTGTACCGGTGACGTCACATCATGATATGAGTCATCTATGACTCACCAGTGGCAGGATGTATTCGCCATGTCACATCTGACATGACCCTGAGGGAAGACCTCTGTGAGGGAAAAACCTAGGGCGCAGCCGGTAGTGTAGGGGTTATAGCTGACTTGCTGTGCAAGTGTCCCGCATACGCGCTAGCGGCGATGCTTGACTCCAACAAATCAAATCTCTTGTGTCATGAAAATTCATCTCACTGTTCTAATAAACAGCGGCACCTCACAGGTGTGTCCGTATATACGCGTATCTAGAGCTACACAAGAAGATTTCCGAGTACTCGAACCCTGGTCAAGGATGTTGGATTCAAGCATCGCCGCTAGCGCGTATGCGTGGTGCTTGCTTAGCAAGTCAGCGATACCTCCTACACTTCCAGCTGCACCCTAGATTCTTTCCTTCACAGAGTTATTCTCTCAGGGTCATGTCATATGTGACATGGCGAATGCTCCCTGATAGTGTACGACGTGACGTCACCGGCCCACCGATACAGAATTTTCATTTGAACGTCCCCTCATTTGAGATAGAGAGTCATTCAAAATGTCATATCGACACTGGTATTGACTCATATCCATCTGCATCTGTCCTGTCCCTGTTTCCGTCTATCGCTTTGTCCTCTTCGGGCCGCTGCACACTCTCATCCACGGGAGCCCAATCGCTACAAGGGATGTGGGTCATCACCTGCGGATCGCTCCGCAGCGACTTGCACAACACCCACTATTATTGAATCTTTTTCCAATGGCTCAGTAAGGCTCATAGATATATCACTCACTAAGCTTCCACCATGATGTATCCCTCATGTCATAACTAATCTTGGATGAAAAAATCATGCATAAGCAGCGCGTGGTAAACGATCATTTGTACTTGCCAGACGTGTTAAGAAACAGTTCACTTGAGAACATGAATATGTAGCCTAACTCTAGAACGAAATGATATCAGTCGACCAACTCCGTTCTCAACTTAGTCAAAGTCGACGATATACTCGCGTACGGCGTCTTAAGTTATCGTTCAGGCAGTGAAAAACGCCGTCCTGTCGTCTTCACACCCATTCTGCCTCAAAGACAATCACATAGCCAGTCCTCACAAATAACAGCAAGGTGATACAATACTTCAAAGACGACGCCTCCACGCTGCAAAGCGACAAACATAGGATGTACATAACACATCAACAGGCAAAACAATATCACCACGGCGGCCCGAAGATTGGCGAAAAATAACAGACAGCCTAGCTACCCTACACCCCTAGCAAACATCTGCCCCCTGC
>MU006071.1:0-13019 GCA_010093745.1 Piedraia hortae CBS 480.64
CGACGAGTCGGGCGACATCAGGGTCACGCTTCGAGTCCAGCACAGCCAGAAGGAGCTCTTCCAAGCGGCCCGCATCCGCGCCGGAGGGGACGACGGCAAGCCGGCAGCGACCCAATTTACGATGACCGTTGGGCTGCTCAGCATCTTTCCGCATCTTACATCCAAAACGGACGGAACTTGTTCGTTAAAAGAGGGTTGACACCTCCCGTCTATACCGCCGTATAGTCGTCCGCGACACCCTGGGGGGTTGTGACATGCGGGATCTGGAACAGACAGACGTGCAGCGAACGGAGCGGCTTGACCGCTACCGGAAACTTATCGTCGAGGCTTGGCGGCGCCAACGCATCCCGAACAAGGAGATGGCGTCGCGCATTGGACGCAGCCTCAGCCTCACCAACAAACTGAAAGCCGGGACCACGCCCCTGACGGGTCCGATCATCGATCAATTTGTTGAAGCGCTGGGCATCGATCCGGTCCGCGCCATGTTCGCAGTGGACATCGCCTACTCGCACATGAGCTACTTCGACCCGAAGTTCCATTCGGCCTGCACGACCGCCATCACCTTCTTCGACCAGATCATGGTCCAGTGCGGCTACGGGAAGGGCATCGCCGATCTCGCGGCCGCCGAGGACCTGACGGCCGAACGCGTCGAGGCGACCGCTCGCGCTGCAGCAGCCTCACTCGCCACCGCCTTTGTCCAGAGCCACTTCCCCGGCCAGGGCGTCTCCTGACGAGACTGGAATCGACTTAGCCCGGCGAGTCGCTACAACGGGCCATGACGAAGACCCGAAAACGAGAGGTGCTCAAGCCGAGCACCGCGTCGATGCGACGCAAGAAACAGCGTGAGTACGATGCCGGCTACCGGCGTTCGACCGTGGCGCTATCCCCCACATCGCTGGACGTTGTTGAGCGGATCAAGGGTAACTTCGGGCTTCCGTCTCGCGAGGCTACCATCAACGCCGTCTTCGAGCTGATCAACAGCGACATGTTCCTGTGGGCCGAGTTCATGTCGCCGCGCCACGCCCCAAAGCCAGAGCCGGTTGGGGAGAGTGATCCGGGGCAATAGTAGGGCGGCGACCGTTGCGCCTACCGCCGCCTTTCAGACTGCACTGCAAGGCGCATTGCACTTCGCATTACAGTGGCACTTGGGATCGGAGATTGCGCGCGGCCGCGCCAGCGCGCAGGTTCATCCCATGTGCAATAGATACCGGATTTCCGCGAAGCAGGCCGCTGTCATGCGGGCGTGCGGCCTAGAGCCGCCCTTTGCGCCGGATGAGGTATTCCCTCCGACGCGGGAGATCTTCCCGACCGGCAAAAAGACGGCGCGGATGGGACCGGTCGTGCGCCGGAGCTCTGCCGGCAATCGCCCGCTGGAGATGGTCCTTATGGAGTGGGGTTTCCCCACCCAGGTGCCCAGCAAGCGCAACCCTGAGGTCAAGCTCGACAAGTACGTGACGAATGCGAGGAACCTTCGCTCGCCACTGTGGGGTGGCTCGTTAAAGATACCCGCCCGGAGGTGTATCGTCCCGTTCACCTGGTTCGCGGAGCCGCACCCGGAGGGGGGAAAGGGCGACGATGGCAAGCCGCGTCAGATGTGGTTTGCCCTCCAGGATCAGCCGATCGGCTTCTTCGCGGGCCTGTGGAGGCCGACCGAGAGAGGCGAGGCCTACGCCTTCGTCACTACCAGCCCGAACGACTTCGTTCGGCCGTGGCACGAGAAGGCGATGCCTGCGATCCTGCAGCCGACGGCGTTCACGACATGGCTCGACGGCTCGCTGGACGAGGCGACGGAGCTGATCCGGCCCTATGCCGGCGCCATGGTCCGACAGGAGGAGACCCCGCCCGACAATCTCATTGAGATCGACGCCTGAGCCGCGATCAGCGGGCCACGGCCGCCGCGACGTCGACGAGGGCGCGTTCCGCGACGACCTGGTTCCGGCCCTGCGCCTTTGCTCGATAGAGCAGCTCATCCGCTGCGGAGATCCAGTCCTCGGGCAAACGGCCACGACGCGCCGCGACACCGGCCGAGAACGTCACGGATCCAAGCGGCTTGTCGTTCTCGCGAAGGCGGAGCCGCTTGCCAGCGAGGACGCTCCGTGCCTGATCGACCTTCGCCTGTGCCGCAACCAGGTCGCTACGCTCGAAGAGGACGACGAACTCTTCTCCGCCCCAACGCCCGACGACGTGCGGCGCGCAGGCGTCCGCCAGCGCGCTTGCGACCGCCTTCAGGACACGATCGCCCACACCGTGGCCATGGGTGTCGTTCACCGTCTTGAAGTGATCGACATCGACCATCGCGACACAACCGTCCGTCGCAGCGGCGAGATAGTCCTCGAGGGCGGCGCGATTGAGCAGTCCCGTGAGACGGTCCTTGTTCGCATCGCTCCGCAGCGCGTTGAGCTCCTGGCGGAGCCGCTGCGCCTGCTGCGTCGCCTCGCCAAGGCGCTTCTCGGCCGAGGCGGTGCGCTCGATCATAGCGCCGACAACCACGCGGACGTTCGCCGCATCGTCGGCCAGCAAGGCCGCAGATGCCTTGACGAGATCCCGATTGAGACCGCCCGTCGCATCAAGTGTGTCCCGGATAATGTCGAGGACCCGAACGGTGACCTGATCGAGCTGGGGCGCGACGTCGTTCTCAGGTTCCGGCGTGACGGCAGCCCCGAGCTTCTCGACTTCGGCGGGGCTGATCCTGACCCCGCCGTCGATGATCGCTTGGACACCAGCTTCAAGCGCGCGATCGTTCCCGAAGAGGTAGCGGTGCGCGGATGCGTAGTGGTCTGGCGTATGGTCGAGCCGGTGATCGTCAAGAAAGCGCAGGATCTCGGCGCTCGGCTGCCGGCGCTTGGGCGTGCTGCTGGGGTCCGACATCGACACGCTCGCTCAGTACCGCTCAAGCCGTTCGAGAAGCGCGGCGCACTCCGGCGTGGCAAATGCGGCCTCGACCTCTTCGATCGTCGTCGGGATTGGGGCGTCGGTCATCACATCGATCGCCTGCTGGAGAAAGCAGGCTGACGTCGACGCACCGACGCTATCGAGGAGGGCCAGCGCCTCGCGGGCGAGCGCGGTTGCAGCGAGGATCGTCTCGTTGTCCATATGCAGGCCTCCATGACGGGCTTATCGCATCTGCGTTAACCTTGGCCTAAAGACACGCAACGGGAACTGCGTCGAAAACGAACAGGAGTTGCCGCTCAGCGCCGCGCACCTGCCCCCAGCAGCATCGCCGTATAGTCCACTTCGGAGCCGATCTTCTCTCGATCGCAGAAGTCGCAGCAATGCGCCGTCCTCTTCACCCGTGATCGGGTGGAGAACAGCCATTCGAGGATCCGCACCGCGAGCGATCGGCGCTGGCGCTGCTTGCCCCCGAAATAGTCGACCATTTGCCGGCGATAGCAGCTCTCCTCGCGCATCATCGCGGACACCTGGTCGATCTTCCGCATGCGGCTCTCGCGCGCAGCCGGATCGGGTTGCTCCTGGTCCTTGCCGGCGAGGTCCGCCATGAACCGGAGCCGCTTCACGTCGCGGCCGTCGGACGCATTGTCGTGCATGACGATCGAGACCGCCTGCAGGCCATCGCGTCCGGCGCGGCCGAGCTCCTGCATCAGGTCCTCGACCGATGCGGGAGCCTGCCAGTGGATGACGAGCCTGAGGCTCGGAACATCGATCCCCATGCCGAACGCCGACGTCGAGATGATGCGATCGATCGCCGGCTCGCTCTGGTTGGTGAAGCGCTTGACCAGCTGCTCGCGCTCGAATGGTCGGCCGAGCCGCGAATGGTAGAGCGGGACGTTCATGCCCAGGCTACGAAGCGCGGCCTGCAGATCCTCTCCAACCCGGGCGGAGGGCACGAACACCATCGCCTTGCCGCCTTCGGGCAACGGCAACGCGAGGAGCTGCGCGATCTTCGCTGCCCTGCTGTCCTCAGCGACGGCCCAGCGCAGGAGCGTGATGTTGGGCCGGTCGACCCCGCTGACGAACACTTCTGCGTCTTCAGCGCCGAGCGAGGCGAGGATCCGCGCTTGCATCTCCTGCCCGGCCGTCGCCGTGAAGGCGAGAACGGGCGGGTTGCCGAGCTGACGCCGGATATCGCCCAACCGGCTATACTCCGGCCGGAAGTCCGCTCCCCACTGGTCGACGCAATGAGCTTCGTCCACCACTAGGAAGGCAGGACGAAGCTCGGCAAGACGCGCGCGCTCCGCTTCGCTCCGAACGAAAAACCGTTCGGGCGCGAGGTGCAGCAGCTTGATCGCACCGCGGCGAAGCAGGCTGTAGCGGAGCTTCTTCTCCTCCATAGAGAGGTCGCTGTTGACGAAGCTGGCGGGGACCTTCTTGCGGAGCAACGACGCCACCTGCTCACTCATGAGAGCCTTGAGGGGTGAGACCACCACGGTCGGTCCAGCCCGGAGGATCGCCGGCAGCTGGAAGCAGAGCGTCTTGCCCGATCCCGTTGGACGAACGACCAGGACCGACTTGCCCTGCAGGGCGGCCTGCACGACCGCCAGCTGGCCCTCCCGGAACCGCTCAACGCCTAGTAGGCGGAGCCCCGGGCCGAGATACTCGGTTGCCTGATCGAGCTCGTGTGCGCCGCCGAAGAGACGCGCCAAGCGGACAGCCCAGCGCTCGATCACGCGCCGCGCCAGACCGCCTGCAAGCATCGGGTGATGAGCCGCGTGGCAGCCGTCGCAGAGCGTCACGAGGTTCGCGAGCTCGTCCGTCCCGCCCATTGACCGCGGCAACAGGTGGTGAACATCGGCGTCGCGGCCGACTTCGCAGCCGCAGCTGGTGCAGCGATAACAGTCGCGCGCATGGACGACGCGGCGCGTCTCGGCCCAGATCGACGCGGCGGGCGCGTCTCCGACCGGACGGGCCGGCGACAACGGGGGCGAGATCACGTTCACGCGGGTTCAGCCCTCCCGGCGCCTTTCGTTCTCGACGCGGATGTCCTCCCGGGTCGGCGCTGCCTTCAGCTTGACCAAGCGCGACGTGATGCCACCCTCGTTACGGTCGAAGCGGGTCATCAGCTCGGAGAGCGTGGCCCCGTTCGACCAGCGCTGCAGCAGGTCCGCGTCGTCGCCCTCGGTCCAGCGGACGCCGGTGTTGATCCCCTTCTCCTGGGTGGACTGTTTCCTCGCGACCGGCTTTGTGACCTGCTTGGGCGTCTTCACGACCATCCCGATCGCGTTGGCGAGACCCGCCCACTCCCGGTTCGTTAGATCGATCAGCTGCCCGTCCGGCAGGCAGAGCCGCGCCGCGTCGCTGCCAACCTGCAGCTCGAACCTTGAGCCGTCGACGGACCACGTGAGAGTGTGGCTGTCGTTCGAAGCGCTGCCATCGGGGCTATGCGCCTGCTCCACAGCCATTAGAACCGCCGACCGGCGGTAAAGTCGACAGCCGGCCCCATGGCACACTGATAGCTCGTGGTGCGATTGATGGAGCGATCGGGGATGAGGGTCTCGTCCGTCAGCACGAGCGTCGTGCGATCAAGCGAGACGGTCCGCAGCACCGGACCCATCGAGGTCCGCATCAGGTCCGGGTTCGGGGCGTCGATCACGATCGTGCCGTCGGTCACGCGCGCGAGCCGCTTTTTACCCTCGCCCTGGTCGTACCGGCCGCGCTTCAGATCCACGTTGAGCCGCTTGGTCTCGCCGTTTTTCGCGGTGCAGGTGAAGCCCGTGACACCGGATCTCCCCTTCGCCAAAGCGGGCTGCGACACCACCGCCAACGCGATCAGGAACGCTACCTTCACCCCGCCGTCTCCCCGTTTCCGAGCCTAGCGTAGCACTATCCAGTGCTGCTCGTCAGGCTTTCCCACCATTGCGAACGGACTTCGCCGGGGCGCAGACCGGCTCGTCCATCGAGAGGCGGGGACCGGTGACGGTCTGAGGGCAGGGGTATGCACGCTTGCGCGCGTCGCTGGCATCGGCGTAGCACACCTTCTGAGGTGGAGATCCCCTGTCACGTCGCTCGCTCTCGCATCGCCAGACTAGACCGGGCTCCCTCTCGCCCGGGATTGCCTCATCCGGGTAGACCTGCCCCGGCCAGTATTCCCGACGGCACTCACGCAAATCGCGTTGCTGAACACCGCACTCAATGTACTTGTCCCACGGCTTGACGAAGATTGTCTGCGGCACCGCCTGTTGAGCCGCCTGCCTTGCTCGCGACTGGGCTTCCGCAACAGGTGCCTCAGAGCGCCGACTTTCTACGGCTCCATACACACCCGCCACGACCAGCATCGCTGCAACCGGTAGGGCGGCCAGCGGCGCGTGCTTCACGGCGCCTCCGAAGCATCGTCAGTGACGAGAGCCTCCTCCTCACCATCGACCTGCTCCACCTCGCTGGCGCGAGCGATGCGGCGGCGGCCGCCGCGTCGTCGTGACGCACGGCGGCACGCGGTGCGGGAAAGGCCGGCAGCAGCCGCAGCGCCTGTCGGTCATCGCCGAAAGCGCGCACCAGCGCAGGCCAGGCGCTCGGCGGCGCGGCGTCAAAGGCACGGACGATCGCTGCCACGCGATCCGCCGGTGGCAAGATGTACATGCGCGTGCTCGCTCCCGGCACGCCGCACAGGAACACGTGCAACGTGGCGAGCAGCAGCAATGCATGGATCGCGACGATCAACCCGATGCGGACGCGCAGACTGATCGGCGGCAGTCGCCTCAACACCGAACGACCGGAGGAGAGAACAGGTAACCGTCGCCGCGTACCGTGCGGATCAGCGCCGGCTCGCGCGGATCGTCGCCCAGCTTGCGGCGCAGGCGGCCGACCTGCACGTCGATCACGCGGTCGATCGTCTCCGCCGCCCCGCCGCGCGTGCGGTCGATCAGGAACTCGCGCGACAGCACGCGTTGCGGATGGAGCACCATCGCATGCAGCAGATCGAATTCGCTGGTCGTCAGCGTGACAGGCTTGCCGTCCGGGTCGCTGAGATCGCGGGCGCCGACCCGCAGCAGCCACCCGTTGAACCGGAAGCTGGCATTCACCGCATCGCCCGCGACGTCGCTCAGATCGCGCGTGCGCCGGATGATCGAGCGCAGCCGCGCCAGCAGTTCGCGTGAATTGAACGGCTTGGCGAGATAATCGTCGGCGCCCAGCTCCAGCCCGAGCACGCGATCCAGCGGATCGTCCTTGGCGGTGACGATCAGGATCGGCAGCCGCGGCCATTGCACGCGCAGCGCATGGCAGATCGACAGGCCGTCCTCGCCGGGAAGCATGAGGTCGAGGATCAGGCAGTCCAGCCGCTCGAACACGCCCGCCGCCATCAACCCGGCCGCTGCGTCGAAGGCGAGCACGTCGAAGCCCTCCCGTTCGAGCAGCTTCGCCAGCAGGTCGCGGATGCCGGGATCGTCCTCGACGATCGCGACCAGCCGGTTGCGACCGTTGCAGGAATTGGGGTCGTTCGGGCTCACCATGCGAAGACCCTAGAGGAAATCGGCTTGCTCGCCAGTCCGCCAAAAGCCCGCGCCGTCGCGGAGGAGGAACGCGACGGCGCGGGCACGGGGGCGCCGAGGTTAGCGGCGCGCGCCGTACTTGTCGGCGATCGCCTTGAGCTCGGCCGGGGTGAGCTTTCCATCACGATCGGCGTCGATCATCTTGAACCCGCGTTCCTTGCGACCGGCGGCGGTCCATTCCTGCAGGCTCAGCGCGCCGTCCTTGTTCGTGTCGGTGGCGGCGAAGGCGGCGCGCGCCTTTTCGATCCGGGCCGCGGGATCGGTCTGCGCCATCGCCGACACGGCCGGCACCATGCCGATCATCACGACGGGAAGGATAAGTCGCTGCATCACTGTTACTCCATGTGGTGCCAGTGTCTCGACTGACGCCTGCCGATTAGCCGAATGCGCCACATGGAATTGGGCGCGATTGTTCGCCCGCGTGACAGAATGTGACGATGGCGGCGGCTTCGCGTCTAGCGCGCGATCATGGTGTCGAGCCGCTCAAGGTCACCCCCGTCCAGCGTCGCGGTGGCGGCGGCGAGTTGCAGCTGCGCGAGCAAATAATCGTAGATCTGCGCCGACAGTTCGCGCCGGGTGGCGAATAGCTGCGCCTGGGCGTTGAGCAGGTCGGTCTGCGTCCGCACGCCCACCGACAGGCCGGTCCGGGCGGCGCGCTCCTGCAATTCCGCCGACCGCAATGCCGTGCGCAGCGCGTCGGTGCGCGCCGCGCCGGTCGATACGGCATACCAGGCACGCTGCGCCTGCAGCCGCGCATCGCGCTGTGCCGCCGCCAGTTCCTGCTCCTTCTGCCCGGCCGTCGCCTCGGCCTCGCGCCGCTTGGAGGCGATGCCCCCGCCGGCGTACAGCGGAATGGTCAGGCGAACGCCCGCGGTGGCGGCGTGAAGCGTATCCGGCAGCAGGCCGGCGTCGTTGGAACCGCCCAGCCGATACTGCCCCTGATAGCCGGCGACTCCTTCCACCACCGGGCGGCCGCGGACCGAATAGCGATCGATGTCGGCCGCCGCGGCGCGCGCGCTGTGCCCGGCGATGGCGACGGCGGGCGCATCGCGCTCCGCCGCGGCCATGGCAGCGTCCAGCGTCACCGGTGGCACCCCGGCGGCGAAGTCCGGCCCGACATGCGCCAGGTTCAGCGCCGGCCGGCCGACGAGTTCGGCAAAGGTCGCGCGCGCGGCGGCGAGCTGCGCCTCGGCGACCAGCCGCTGTGCCTGCGCCGCATCGCGCTGCGCCTCCGCCTCGCGCACGTCGGTGATCTTGGCCTTGCCGGCGTCGAACCGCGCCTGCGCGCCGCGCCGCTGCAGCTCATAGGCGTCGAACTGCGCCGCATAGCTGGCCACCGTCTCCTCGCCCTCGGCCACGTCGAAATAGGCTTGGGCGACGCGCAGGATCAGCCCCTGCGCCTCGCCGTCGAACTGCTCCTCGCCCGCCGCGGCGCGCGCGCGCAGCTTCGTCGCGTCGGCGCGGTTGCCCAGATCGTAGATCGGCATCGCCGCCTGCACGCTGGTCGTCGCGCGGCCGCCGGTCTGCGTGCCGCCGAACGACGGCGCGAGGTCCGGCGGCAGGTTGACGTCGACCTCGGTGCGCGTGACCGTCACGTCGCCCTGCGCCTGCACCTTGGGCAGCGACAAAGCGCGGGCCTGCGTCGCCGCCTCCCGGTCGGCACGGCGCTTCGCCTCGGCGGCGAGGATGTCGGGGTCGCGCCCCTGCGCCGCGCGCCACGCGTCGCCCAGGCTCATCGGCGGCCCGGGCACCTGCGCGGCAAGCGCCGCCGCCAGGAGGATCGCAGTGGTCATGATTGGGCCTCCGCCTGGGTCCGGCCATGCCCGCGGCGATCGAAGACCAGTTCGTACAAGGCGGGCAGGAAGAAGATGGTGAGCAGCGTCGCGACGATCAGCCCGCCCATGATCGCCACCGCCATCGGCCCCCAGAAGGTCGACCGGGTCAGCGGGATCATCGCCAGGATCGCCGCGAGCGCGGTCAGGATGATCGGGCGGAAGCGATGCACCGCCGCCTCGCGCACCGCCTCGCGCAGCGAGCCGGCATGCGCCGACAGCACGTCGATCTGCGCGATCAGGATCACCGAATTGCGCAGTACCATGCCGAACAGCGACAGGCCGCCGAGCATCGCGACGAAGCCGAACGGGATCTGGAACGCCGCCATGATCAGCGCCACGCCGATCAGCGCCAGCGGGCCGGTGGCCAGCACCACCAGCATGCGGCGCACGTCCTGCAACTGGACCATCAGCAGCAGCACGATGATGAAGATCGACATCGGCACCGCCGCCAGCGTCGCCTGCCGCGAGATCGCGCTCTGCTCCTGCGTCCCGCCGACGACGATCGAGGCGCCGTCGGGCAAGGTCGCGCGCAGGTCGTCGAGCTTGGGCGCCAGCCGCTTCATCACCTCGGTCGGCTCGACTCCCTCGGCATCGGCGGAAACGGTGATCGTCGGCTGGCCGCCGCGCCAGTAGAGGATCGACGGCTCGGCGTTGGGGCGGATGCGCCCGATCTGCGACAGCGGCACCGCGCCCTCGGCCGTGGCGATCGGCAGATTGTACACGCGGCTGAGATCGGTGCGCTCGGCGCGCGCGAGCCGCATCGTCACGTCGAGCGACCGGTCGCCGTCGCGGAAGGTGGTCGCCACCGCGCCGCCGATCGCCGCCTGCAGCGACTGCGCCACCGTCTCGGTCGACAGCCCCAGCGCGCGGACCTTGTCCTGATCCAGCTCGATCCGCATCGTCTTCAGCGGCTCGCCCAGATCGTCGGTCACGCTGCGCGCATTGGGATCGGCGAGCAGCAATGCCGCGACCTTCTCCGCGAGCGGCGCCGCGGTGGCGAGGTCGCGGGCGGCGACGCGATACTGGATCGGCTGACCCACCGACGGGCCGTTCTCCAGCCGGCTCACGCGCCCGCGCGCTTCGGGAAAGGAGCTGGCGAACAATTGCTGGAGCCTGGCGAACACCTCCTCGCGCGCTTCCTCGTCGCGGGTGACGACGACCAGCTCGGCCAGCGCGATGTCCGGCGTCTGCACGTTCAGCGGCAGGTAGAAGCGCGGCGAGCCGCCCCCGACATAGCTGGTGACGGAAACGATCCGCTCGTCGCCCGCCAGCAGCCGCTCCATCCGCTGCGCCACCGCCTTGGTCTGCTCGAAGCTCGCATTCTCGTTGAGGTTGAGGTCGACCACCAGTTCGGGTCGTTCGGAGGCGGGAAAGAATTGCTGCGGCACCGCCACGCGGAACAGCAGCACCGATCCCACGAACAGGGCCGCGCTCACCCCCACCACCAGCACGCGCCGGTCGAGGCACCAGTCGATCGCGCCGCGCAGCCGGTCGTAGAAGCGCCCGCCATATTGCTCCTCCGGCTCGCCGGCATCGTCGCGCGCGTCGGGCTTCTGCGGCAGGAGATGATAGGCGAGGAACGGCGTGAAGATCACCGCCACGATCCACGAGATCGCCAGCGACAGCGCCACCACCTGGAACAGCGATTTCACATATTCGCTCGCCGTCGCCTTGGAGATCGCGAGCGGCAGGAAGCCGACGATCGTGATGATCGTGCCGATCAGCATCGGGATCGCGGTCACGCGAAAGGCGCTCACCGCCGCCCGCGCGCGCGTCCAGCCCGCCTCCAGATGGCTGCTGATCGATTCGACCACGATAATCGCATCGTCCACCAGCAGCCCCAGCGCGACGATCAGCGCGCCCAGCGAAATGCGCTGCAGATCGATTCCCTGATATTCCATGCCGACGAAGGTGATCGCCAGCACCAGCGGAATGCACAACGCCACCACGATCCCCGGCCGCCAGCCGAGCGAGAGGAAGTTCACCGCCAGCACGATCACGATCGCCTCGATCAGCGAGCGGGTGAACTCGCCGACCGAATCCGCCACCACATGCGTCTGATCCGACACGGTGTGGATCTTCACGCCCGCCGGCAGCGTCCGGGCATAGTCGCCGACGATCCGCGTCAGATCCTCGCCCATCCGGTCGACGTCGCCGGTCGACGCCAGCGCGATGGCGACACCCACCGCATCCTTGCCGCCGAAGCGCATCTGGAACGTTGCGGGATTGACCGGCTCGCGCGTCACCCGCGCCACGGCGTCGAGGCGGAACGTCTTGCCGTTGGCGGCGATCGGCGTGGCGGCGATGTCGGCCAGCGCGTCGAAATCGCCCTTTACGGTCAGGCGCACGCGCTCCGCCCCGAGTTCGAGCACGCCCGAGGGGTTGACCGCATTGGTGCCGCGCAGCGCCTCGACGATCTGCTGGCTCGACACCCCCAGCATCGCCAGCCGCGCGCTGTCGTAGGTGACATAGACCGCCTCGTCCTGCTCGCCGAGCAGGTCGACCTTGCCGACGTCGGGCTGCCGCATCACGCGATCACGCAGTTCCTCGGCGTAGCGGCGCAGCGTCGGATAGGCGAAGCCGTCGCCGGTGACCGCATAGATGTTGCCGAAGGTGGTGCCGAACTCATCGTTGAACTGCGGCCCGACCACATCGTCGGGCAGGTCGCCGCGATGATCCGCCACCGTCTTGCGCACGGTGTACCACAGGTCGGGGATGCTGCCCGCCGGCGTGGTCGGCAGCAAGGTGATGTTCAACGTCGCCTGGCCCGGGCGCGCCTTGCTGCGGATATAGTCGATGTCGGGAATGTTGGTGGTCAGCGCCTGTTCGATCGGCTTCACCACCTGTTCGGCCACTTCCTGCGCCGAGGCGCCGGGCCAGCCGACGCTGATCAGCATCGACTTGACCGCGAACTCGGGATCTTCCTTGCGGCCCAGGTTGAGGTACGACATCGCCCCCATCACCACCGCGACCGCGATCAGGAAGCCGACGAACTGCTGGTGGCGCAGCGCCCATTCGGACAGGTTGGGCAATTTCATGCCTTGGGCACCTCGGCAATCCGCACCTTCTCGCCCTCGCGCAGCAGGTGGACGCCGGCCGTCACGATCGTCTCGCCGGGCCTGAGGCCGCGCACGAGCAGCTGGTTGCCGCTCGCCGAGACGATCCGCACCGGGCGCTTGCGCGCGGTCATGCTGGCGCGGTCGATCACCCACACCATGGTTCCCTTGCCCTCGCCGCGCACCGCCGTCAGCGGCACGGTGAGCGCGTCGGTCGCGGGGACGTCGCGCGTGACATGCACCTGCGCGGTTTCGCCGAAGCGCAGCTCGCCGGGCGGCGCGCTGACCGCCAGCCGCACGGCAAAGGTGCGCGTCGCGGGATCGGCGGCGCCCGCCACGCTGCGGACCCGCGCCGCATAGCGTTTGTCGGGCCGCGACCACATCGTTACGTAGATCTCCTGCGTGCGCGACAGCGTGGCGACGTCGCCTTCCGCCACCGCGATCGACACCTCGGGCCTGGACGGATCGGCCAGCGTCAGCACGCTCTGCCCGGCGCTGACCACCTGCCCCACCTCGCCGGTCGTCTGGGTGATGACGCCGCCACGCGGCGCGGTCAGCGTGGTGCGGCCGAGCTGCGTGGCGGCGGTTGCGCGTTGCGCATCGGCGACCTGCACCTGCGAGCGCGCCTGGTCGGTCGAGGCGCGCTGCTGATCGAATTCCGCCTGCGAGATGAACCCTTCGGCCAG
>MU006072.1:0-12671 GCA_010093745.1 Piedraia hortae CBS 480.64
GTTACTAATAATGCGCGTAATATACCGCATATTCACAACAGCTAGCTATTTCCTCTTCGCAACGCTCGAGTCCGTGCCTCCGCCAGACGATGCAGGCCCGACCCGCCAGACCCACGAGAGCCATCCGCAGCGGCTCACCGTGCTGACTGGCACGCCGGTGGCCGGCATTATCCATCTCGACCGCCCCAGTCCTGCCGGCTACTTTGTCTTTCCCGATCTCTCGGTGCGTCATGAGGGCTACTACCGCCTCAAATTCAGCCTTTTTGAGGGCCTCAAGGATATGAATTCCGACACAGGGCCTGAGACGCAGGGCGAAACGGCGCATGTCACGAACCGCCTCGAGGTTCATTCAACCGTTTTCTTAGTCTTCAGCGCCAAGCGATTCCCTGGTCTTACCGAGAGCACTGCCCTGAGCCGCCTGATAGCCGAGCAGGGCTGCCGAGTGCGTATTCGCCGCGATGCGAGGGTCCGCAGGCGTGGAGATCCCAAAAAGGCCGAAGAAGCTGACGCTGACGCGGACGACGAGGTCCCTTCTCCCGCGACGGCGGAGCCTCCCATGGCCCCGCCGCGCCGCCCGTCTTCACCATCCATGTTTGGTGTTCCATTGACCTCTGGGCCTCCCACACCCGGCGTCCAGTCCCATCCCCATCCCTTTTCCCAGGCCCAGCACGACTTCATCACTTCGTTCCCACCCCAAGCTCCCCGTCAGCTCTATCCACCCCCCTACATGACACCCTCTCCTACCACTACGGCACCCCCATATACGCCTGTTGGACATGTGTATGGCGAAAGTCGCCGCATGTCGATGCCGACAGGCTCCATGGGCAATATGCTTCCAGTGGCGCGTCCAGTGCAGCAACAGCCGTACAACTGCGGCCACGCCCTCTCATATGCCCCGCAGCCGCAATACTCCAGTGAGTTGAGGCGCAGCTCGTATCAGGGCTATCCAATGGATCATATGGAACCGCTTGCTCCAATGCCCACTTTTGTATCGTCTCAGCCGGGATATGAGCCACGGAGGCTGCCCGACCCAACCTACAGCATTCCACAATCCGCACACCAAGCACATCCACCCTTCTATCATTCTGAGACATCTCTCAATGAATCACGCAAGCGCAGCTTCGCAGAATCATTCCCGGAGGCGGACCAAGTTATACGGGGCCCCTTGATGCACGGTGCTCGCCCTGACAATGCGCCGAGTAATGAGTTCCAAAAGCGTACGCCCTTGACGAGTTCTGTGCATCCCGAAGTCGACCAAATCGGTGGGTTCCTTACTCATGCCTCCCATCCAGAAGATGTACAAACGGACAGCGAATCCGCCTACGACTTCTCTTCGGAGCTTCAAGACTCGAATTATATCAGCAGAATACCCCGTCGAGGTGATGAATTGGACTTCAGCAATCGAAATCTGCTCTACAGAAGCGCTAACGGCAAACCCATCGGTCGCTCGATTCACGATGTAATCACATGATCTTCCGCAACCGTAACACGCGGCTGCGTTGGGAACCTAGTCCTTATTGATTTGGATATCATTCTTTAAGCATCTTACCTAAACAACAGCTTGGTGACTCGGTAAAAGCTGCTGGGGTTTTGTTAGCCACGATTTCGCATGGCAATAAAAGTTTACAGTATGGAAAGTGTTTGAACCAGGAAATATTCCAAAGAGGCGCAAGCGAGCGGTCTGAGTCCAGCTCATGTCATATGTATCGGATGAAACCTATGTTTGCCAAGAGGAAGCTTCAGAAGTCCTCATGCATCCGTTTATTTGGTAGCCACGGCCCTTGCCCCATCTCTTGGTTCACCGCGAGGGAGTTAAATCAGTGACTTGGATGCAGCATGAATGATCTAGAAGGCCCCGTCCGGCGGAAAGTTCAGGAGACTATGCTAACGCTTTTAGTCTCCAGCACATCTCTTGTGTTTCTCTTCGAACAATGGAAGCCCTGTTTCATGACCCCATAGACTGACGTCTTTGCAGGAAACAAGGCATTTATATCGCTTTCCATAAAGGAGCGCAATGTCTAGCGCTCAGCCAGATGTATCTTTTTGCATGTAAGCGGACATGATAGCTGCAATCAGTTGTTGCAGCGTCCTTAGATCCCCGTCCTCGACCTCTTCCTTTTCACAAGCCATCACTACTCAAGACCAAACTTATCCCATCTGGTTGTATGGTTACGATGTCATGAAATGGCGGGACCAGCGTTGAGACCGTTTGGACGGTTAGTAAAACCGTTGCAAAAGTGGCACTGCGGGAGACTATCACTGACAGATGTGTCCCAAGTCATAGAAAGATGTTATCGACCCTGAACTATTGGCTGTAGACTCTTCTATGATCTCTAGGGCCAAGTGCTTGAACACGGCATACCTATTGGCTGGGTTTGCAACAGCTTCATAGCTTTAGCAGCCACGCGGTTAGTTGTATACTACACAAAGATAGGCTAGAATATCACCTCGGTTGCTAGTCTTCGAAATTAATCGATCGTGATCACACTTTTTCTATCCTGTGTCATCATTACACCGTTTTTATAATCTTATGTTGGTCAACCGTCTTTATTATCCTGGTCCCACTTGGATCTTTGTAACGCTCAAAGAAATGGAACAGATCAATCAGCTGTACCAGAGCGTCGGACGACGGGCTCGAGTTGAAGAATCAGCCATACCTGATCCAAGCTAGCCATGCGAGGGCCAATGTAACAATGTTGATGTAATCGATGGATATGACTGTGGCACTTCATTGATGAGACTGCCGGCGTATGTCTTTTTGAGTTTCAAAGGCAAGAGGAGGCTAGGAGGTGTTACAACGTCTATGCGGACCGCAATGGTTTAAGCATCCCGTGAAAAAGCCACTCTCAAGGGCAGACCGTATACCAACTGGGTACTGCGTCCCAAAATGGCTGGCGGTTGACGAGAACGCAATCACCTTGCTGTAGTAATGGGCTGCTTCGTGGGAATCGAGGAACTCATGAACCTGAACCTTGCACAAATGATCAAAATCTGCCTGCACTATGAATGAATACCCGGTTGATCTTGACCTCAGCATGCGTCTTTCACAACCCATAGAGAACCAAAACCACTCTCGTAACCAATCTATGTTGCGACAGGCCAAGCCACCACAGAGTCTTCCAATCTCAAACAATTCTACCCTTGTAGGCGTGTTTTACACAGCAGTTTGGCATGGGTTTACTGTAGGTATTTAGTTCTCGTGGGTGAGAGTGCACAGCGACCCGAAGAGGGCGGAGCGATAGACGGAAACAGGGACAGGAAAGATGTAGATGTGTGTAAGTCAAAATACCAGTTGCAGCATGGTAGTGTGAATGACTATTTTCAATAAGGGGACGTTCAGAATGAAAATTCTGTTCCGGTGGGCCGGTGACGTCACGTCGTACACTAGCGGGGCGTATTCACCATGTCACATATGACATGACCCTGAGGGAAAACCTCTGTGAGGCAAAAACCTAGGGTGCAGCTGGTAGTGTAGGAGGTATCGCTGACTTGCTATGCAAGTGCCCTGCATACGCGCTAGCGGCGATGCTTGAATCCAACATTTACAACATGAAACTGTACATTACCGTTTGCATAATGCACATATACATTACGCATGATGCAATGCACAATCATATGCGCATGCAGCTGTGTGATTGTCTTTCGGCCGTAGTACTTATACCACGGACAACTTCACGGAGACAGACAGTGTGTGAGTCTATACTTGAGCTCATTTTTTAAACCACCAACTCTCCTCAAGAAGTAGGTACTATTCTGGCTTTGGAAACCCCACAGCTGGATACTTGCTCGGATTACCAATTCAAGTCACGTGACACGCCTTGTTTGATGAGGATCACTTCACGCTTCCTCATCAAGGATGCGACTACGTGGAATGGATTGAGGGTCCCGTAGGCTCTCTTGTCACAGATTGCCTTTTTCTGTTAAGAAAAACAGTTCCCGAAAAACATTGGGAATTCAGAAACTGCTGTGCTACTAGCGTGGAGTGTTCCTGTTGAGTTTGTGAATGGCAGCCTGCGGACGTAAGAGCACTGTTATGAAAACTGTGACTTTTCTCACTACCGAAGAATCTGGAACTTGACCACCGTCCCAAAGATAATTGTGCAGCGTTGATATAGATTCACGCATGATGATACCATTCTGGTGTCGACACAGAGCGTAACCCTAGGCTGCTAAAGAGTTGACCGTCTCAACTGAGGCCGTTGAGCCTATATAATGACCTTCCAAGCAGTTGAATCATTTCAACGATACCATCCAGTTGCTTGCTCAACGATATTGCCATGTCCTTCAGGACCAGGTTATTCACGAATGGACTTGAATACATGTTGCAGCTTCTACATGCAACAATTCAGCCTGCATACACAAAGATTTTGATATTCGGACCACAAGAAGCTACATAAGTGAAAAGGTCTGGGTCTCTGTTCAACTATCCGTCACCTATTCAAAGTTTTTAGGAAGACCTAATTACTAATGTTTACCCCACTGCGTAGAACTGGACTTGAGAATTGCATCCGATTGCATATCGATGGCGATAATTGATCCCAGCGCAAATCAGATACAGCGCACGTAAACGAGAGTTGGCCGCCGTTGCTCTAGCGCCGGTCCACTGGCGACATTGGATTGAAGGTTCTGATATCACAGTGATAGCTGACCACGGATCCTTGGTGACGATAGACACCAAGTGCGACCTTTTGACCCGTCCAATGTCTTGAAAACCTTTATCACGAGGAAGAAGAAAAGTGCATGTGATATGGCTATTGAGTTGCATCAGAGAGGGGTGAGAAAACGGTCCTTATGGATCTAATTCACAGAACAGTGGGCGTAACGATGCGCACTTGCACCCAATTCCACGTGATGCGGCCCCCGTTGCACCTGTCGGAAGAGTTCAAGCCTACTTCACCCCTGTGCTGCTGGGCAATGGATTTCACAGGACCAGTGGCCGGTTATGACACTCTCAATGCTATTGACCACGGCACTGGCGGGGTTGAGAGTGCATTGACGCCATACCAACAGGTAACCACGGTCATGTACTTTTTTGACGGCTTGGGTAGCTTTTTCTCTGGGACAAAAGTCTCCTTGCACCGGAATTTTGTAAGTTATCGAGGAATGAATCTGGTCGTCCCAATTGAACCGGACTGGTGCTGATTCGGAGGTGTAAACACCTCATAGCAAACAGTCTTGTAGCTGTAGATAATACAGTCAACAACATTACTGTTTGAAATCATGGCTGAGGTGAAACATTCAAACACACTGCAAGGCTTTCACTCAATTATTTTAATGTCGAGCAAGCTTCCGCCCTTACTGCGACATGCAAGTTGTTGGTAAAATAGTTGTTTATATAACCTCCACGTATTACATTTGGAAACACTGTCCTCTAAAACTAGAATGAGAGAGTATATATGGATCGGATGGTGCACGATTCCATGGAGAGATGAGCATATGAGTTGTTTGCAGACCACTGTTCCGTCGATCGCACATGTTTGTGAATGACCTTCTGTGAAAAAACAGCATTGACCTCTCCAGTGGACAGAGTCACCCACAAGCGAACTCTTTCAAGCAGGGTTGATCTTCTGAACAAAATCATGGTTCCAAACCCAAAAACCCATTACCAAGTACCACCCATCTCCAGAGATAGAACACCCGAGTCTTCCATCCCAATGGCCAAAAACACCAAAAATGTCGTCCAACAATCAAACAGCAAGGCATTACTTTCTAGAGGACAAAACAACTGAGCACAAAGTTTTGAAAACATTCCAAACCCTGTAGAGATTTAGATCTCGTGGGTGAGAGTGCACAGCGACCCGAAGAGGACGGAGCGATAGACGGAATCAGGGACAGGAAACATGTAGATGTATGTGAGTCAAAAATACCAGTTGCAGTATGGTAGTGTCAATTGACTATTTTAATGTGAGGGGACGTTCAGAATGAAAATTCTGTACCGGTGGGCCGGTGACGTCACGTCGTACACTAGCGGGGCGTATTCACCATGTCACATATGACATGACCCTGAGGGAAAACCTCTGTGAGGGAAAAACCTAGGGTGCAGCTGGTAGTGTAGGAGGTATCGCTGACTTGCTATGCAAGTGCCCTGCATACGCGCTAGCAGCGATGCTTGAATCCAACATGTATTAGATTACCCTTCTCAAACCAATCAGCTTCTTTCTCAATTTCTCCCAGGTTGAGGGAGCGATCGACGTTGTTACCGTGAGCCATGATGACAATTATCAATATCTGGCCATCGGCCCTGCAGGATTTGCCTCAGTCATGAGACGCGAGGCAAATCACTTCTTTCGA
This sequence comes from Piedraia hortae CBS 480.64, assembly GCA_010093745.1. Classification (NCBI taxonomy): domain Eukaryota; kingdom Fungi; phylum Ascomycota; class Dothideomycetes; order Capnodiales; family Piedraiaceae; genus Piedraia; species Piedraia hortae. The sequence goes on from MU006072.1 coordinate 6,292, forward strand.
GTCCCGCGGCTGACGATCACCACATCATCTCCAAGGCTTTTTCAACGTCCTCGCTTAGGACAAATTTTCTTTCCTCGTGTGGATTGCCATGAAGGTAAATCGTCGGAGGGGTGAATCTCCGAGGACTAAAGTGGAACGTATATCAACGACAAATGTGTGCACTCAACTTTGACCAAAAGGTGAATGTGGATGTCTCTCCCTATGTGAGATGACGTTCGAAACCTTCTCCACACTCCCTCAGTCTGACCGTATTTTCCAGGACAACGTCAGCGAACCATGCCCTTAAGCATGAACGAGACAATGACCCGTCTCAGGAAAAACTTCCTCTATAGAGGTAAAAACCCTGAGAAGTTTCGACTTCTATCTACAGTTCTGGTCATGGTGGGTGCCACATCCTTCTGACATAAATTCTGTGCGTGGCCACAAGATCCCGGGGGTTAACTGTATGCAGCCAGATTTGGTCTTGGCACACCACTTCGAAGTGGTTCTGCATGGCGCAGAAATCTGAGACAAACTAACCGTCTACATTCAGGTCACAGCCATGTTTCGTCTCTCTGTGCGTTCCACCCTCTTCAAAATCGTCTTCGACACAGCTCCGCAACGAGTCTTGTATGCCGCACACAGCGAAAATGCGAGCATTCTTTTCGGAATTACGGCGTGTATTGTGGTGGGTCGATCGCAATCTACTATCGTCACAGCAGAGGAAAAACACAGGACTTGGAAAATCAGACAATCTCAGCTTGTGGCTAGGTCGATCACGAAACTTGCATCCATGAGGGGCATGATGATAAGTAGGTGAGGGTCGAGCGACAATCCTGTCCGCTGTAATGGTTTTCGTGATAGTAGGCCAAGTAATCCTCCGAGATCAGGTTTTGTGGCTTAGTCTCGAGGCAAACAAATCAGGAGCTATAGCTCCTGGGTATAGCAGTTACCTTGCCTTTGTGGATGGTACCGGCTTCTTAAAATCCATGACAATGAAGAGGATGTTTGTCCGTAAAAAGACGTCACATAATTTCATGGTGTGGGCAGAGTGCGGCAGGCATTCTCACGCTTGAAATCTGCGATGAGTTTGTCCAAATCGTTCCTCTCCCGCCTACTGTTAGGATCGTGGTAGGGCTGATGCGACAGGAATCGGCCAACCCCCGAGCGCGACTCTTCATCTGAAAGAGTGTTTTATTTGCCTTCTATGACCTCGATGATGGCTTTCTCGAATGCGGGATTTTCAACGATCCTTGCGTGTTCGTCCCGATACGGCCTGAATTGGGGTGATCGAGCATCACCTCATCTAACAAGATTCTGAGATATTTTGTCACCCTGTCAAAAAAAAAAAAAAAAAAAAAAAAACGCAAGCGTTGTGTTGCAGGCTTCTTCAAGTGTCCTGTGATGCAACGGCTTCGGCAGAAGTTCTGCGATCTTAGGGTCCTGCTTATCCAAGGAAGGGAGCAACTCACAAAAGCCCTTGTTCATTTCAACGTCGACGACCAGCACGTCGCATTTGCGCTCTTCGGGGCCAGGTCGGTTGATCGGGGGAGTTTCGCCGACTGCTTGGACGCGTTGAGGTACTTGATCAGCTGGTGTATCTGATCAAGCTCCTCGTCAAAGTAGGCCAAGTAAGCGTCCACCGCGATGTTGAACCGATGATTGACCGGGATTTGTGAATCCCTGGCAAACACGGTTTGTGGAACAGTTATTCCCGACAATCAGGAAGACACCACTCATGGACCTATTATACTCTGCGAGGATTTCGTTAAATGTACCCCAATGGCTGATGGCATCGTAGCTTGACTCGTCTTTGAAGCCACGGAACGCGATCATCGGAGATTCCTTCTTCCCGTCAACAGAGTAGACGGCAAATATCCCAAGATAATGGTGGGAGTCTTGCTTCCAGCCGTTCAATATAAGGCTAAACTCACGAGGCAGCCTCTGCCTGATGGACGCACCAACCTCATCACGCAGCACTTGCGGATGGCTTCGCGGCTGATCGTGTCTACGTTGGCTATGGCTTTCTACGTGGGTATTTCAAGGCAGGACAGGGCAGTATCAGAGTAGCGCATCTAACGTCGTGTCTTCTCCAAGGAGATGAGATAACCTGAACTTAGAAGCTCCACGAAATGTACGGTAGAACGCAAGAAAAATCCTCGATTGGCCACCTGTCATAACCGGTGGGTTTATCACTGGACTCAGCGCGCACCTAAGTTTTCACAACGCCGTAACTCATCATCTAAACACTGTTCCAAAAGTTGGAACCGTTTATCGAGCGCTCCAGTAATCCATACTGGTATGTGCACCGTTTCACTTTGGTATGGATGTTCTGTGGTAGCCACGATATGACAGCTATGGCAGCTAGCTGAGGCTGGACTGGGTAGCGGCGAGCTGAGGCTGAGCAGAGAAGTAGCTGATGCTACAATGAATGGAAGAGGAACGATGATGCGAATGGAAAAGAGAGATGCATACGTCTCCATTCTGGGGATGATCCCTCGGCTAAGTACTCAGCTAAAGACCAGTCCCGGAGGGAATAATGCACAGCATGCATAACAAAAGGAACAATGCATGAAAACACGATATGCGGGGACCAGCACAGCAAGTACGTCCGACACTGTGTCAGGGAGGACCAGCCCCACACGTGATGTATCCGATTCTAGTAGTGAGAATAAAAATGGGAGGGTGACGCGAAAGACGATTTTGTTTTTACTACCTTGCTACCAAGACTTTTGAGAGTCGAGGTTGCCTGTCATCTTAACACTTTGAGACTATCTCCGGCTATGTATCTACGATGCACTTATCACGGCTCCCCTTTTGACTCTAAAACGGTATCAGATCTATGGAGTGTGAAAGTCTCGTCCTCACCTAAAAGAAACAAGGTGTTGCGATTGTCTGTTGTGGCCAATGTTACACGAGAAGGTCATTCTATAGGATCTCTCCAATTTTCTACCAGGTAACCTAGCCGGGGCCACTTGTCTGCTTGCCTTCCCATGCCTACGGAACATGCATATAATGAGGCATATCATATGCCTCATTAGTGAAATCCGCTCATACATGCTAAACAGTAGGCTCATGCATGCACCCCACTCTTATCCCACTTCATCGAAGCTCAGCCTTGAACACGGCAAAGCCTTGCAACAGCTTTCTTCATGCCAAACCTTCTCAAACTGCCCTCTCTCATTGCCATTAAAACGTGCCCGGCATGCCCGGATGCTGGGAGTCCTTCAAAGCGATTTGTGAATCACTGGTCTCGAAATTACGACCTCGTAAATCCAAAAAATCAAAACATGCCACGCCAGGGGCTCCAGCTCCCGCCTCACAGCATCTCCAAACTTTGCGGCCAAACAATACGCCGGTAGAGGTGTCACGCCCCGATCCACAGCCCTCACAGCCTTCGCAGTCAGAAAGTGCGCCTGTGGAAGCTTCAGCTTCCACTTCACAGACCTCACAGCCTTCACAGCCAAACAATGCACTTGCAGAGGCTTCAGCTTCTGTTCCGCAGACTTCGCAGTCGAATAATGTGCCTGTAGATGCGTTCCCTCCCGCTCCACAGCCATCGCAACCGTTGCAGTTAAACAGTATACCTGCGGAAGTGTTGGCATTTAGCCCACGGCACTTGCAGCCTCCGCATCCACGAAATGCCTCAGTAAAGGCTCCGGTCTCTGCTCTACCGCCCTTGCAGTCCCCGCAGTCCCTCAATGCACCTGTCCAGACCTCGGTTTCCGCTTCACAGCCCTTGCAGCCATCACAGCCAAACAGTGCGCTTCTACAGGCTTCATCTGAGTTGGCAAAAAAAAGCCCCTTCCGAGACAAGAACCAATTAACGCTTGATGCCCTTAATGGTCTTGCCGAAAAAGATCGCGACTTTGTCGAGAAGCAGCTTGGTTTAGATAGTTACTTCGATAGGGACAAGGCCAAAGTCGAGGCCTTGAGAAGGCAAAATGAAACAGGAAGGCCCCCTAAATGGATTGTGAGCATGAGAAAGATTGCGTGTCAGATCGTGCAATTTGCGCCAGTAGTTGACGTTGCGACGAATGTCAAACCAGAGGTTCTTAGCCTGCCGTGGGCCGGCATTCGCTTCCTCTTGATGGTAAGCAACAATGCTGTGCAACTGCGACCCTGAATAACACTATTTATCTAGGTGGCTCAGAAAACTCAAGAGCAAAGTGAATCGATCCTAAAAGGGATCGAAACGGTGCTAGACACAGGCCACTTGTTGAACATGTATTTTGACATATACGGCCAGCTTGATGCGACGCCCGCAATTCGCCCTTTGTATGACAACATCGTCAAGCTATACGGCCTCAATCTGACGTTCGTGGCACATGCTCAGCACACATGCGACATGAAGTCGTTTAAGCGGACGATACACTCTCTGACTGGTCAAGTTATACCAAAGTTCGAGACTGATCATGACAGGATGCTGAATACGGTTCAAATGCATCGTCAAGCTGTGAATGATGAGGTGTCGAAAAAGCAGCAGGCTTGGGTCGAAGAGCAGCTTAAGGCGTTGAAGAAGGTTCAGGAGGAAGTCAATGAGAGAGTCAAGGGCGTTCAACAAGCGCTAGATCTTAGTGCTCTTCAATACGCTAAGAAGGCGGCTTACGACTCGGTGTACTACAGTGGTGACAACCAGGATGGTGACTTTCAGTTGTGTCAAGACGGTACCCGAGTCGATATCATAGAGACCATACGAAATTGGGCCACTACCGACAATGAGCAAAGGGTATTCTGGCTATCCGGGAAAGCTGGAACGGGTAAATCCACAATTGCTCGAACCGGTTGCCCATGAACTGGCGAAACGGGGGTATTTGGTGGGCAGCTTCTTTTTTAAGCGCGGCTATGGCGAACTGAGCAAAGCTCAATATCTGTTTCCCACCATTGCCCACAAAATGGCCTATACGATACCTAGCATCAGCGACAAGATCGCTGATGCCTCTCGCGACTCACCTGATGCAGGTTCGAAGCTCTTGGAAAAGCAGTTCGAGATGCTCATCGAGGGACCGCTTTCAGGGTATAACACGGGGTCTGCAACCGATGTTAGGGCGATTGTCATCGATGCTCTCGACGTGTGCGACGCCAAAGGAGCCATAGGGGAAGCCATGAAACTTTGGCCGAGGCTCAGTGCTCATACCTCTATGAACCTGAGGGTATTCGTGACGAGTCGGTCGGACAATGAGATCTTGGGCACGCTCGGCCAATTGGATCACAAGTATCTTCAGCACGAGAGGCTTGAACTATGGCAATCGAGTACCATCGAAAATGACCTACGACAATATTGCGAGAATGAGCTGAAGAAGATTCGCGAGAAGCGCAAGAACAATATGATTTCCGATGACCTAGGAGACGAATGGCCAGGAGCAGCTGATGTCGACAGGCTCGTTCAGATATCTCAGCCACTATTCATCGCGGCTTCAACAATCCTCAGGGACGTAAGAAATGATCCAGGACGTCTTCAACAATGGGTAAAGCGGCTCAAATTTACCGGTACAGATGCTCTGGCCGCGATCTATCTGGAAATTCTGAACCACGCTGCTAATCTCGACGCCGAGTGGCCGAATTGGTTTGGCCAGGTCATCAAGCCATTAGCCCTTCTCCATTCTTCTCTCACCATCTCGGCACTTACGGATCTCTTGGGAGAGAATACTAGGACGGTTGCTAATGCTCTCATTCCTTTGAGTCCCGTAATTGAGTTTCCAAGTGGCAAAGAAGTCAGGGTGGACACCCGGGCCACGGTACGGATTTATCATGAATCCTTCCGAGACTTCCTCATGGATTCTAGTCTCAAGGACCATCGTAAATTCTGGATTGATCAAGGAAAAGTACATGGCGTTCTCATGAGCAAATGTCGGAACTTGCTCGAGAAAGATTTGGTCCGCGATGTCTGCAGGCAGAAATATCCTGCAATGGAACGCAAAGATGTGTCCGCAGAGCATGTCGAAAAGCACATTTCTCAGTCAGTACAGTACGCCTGCCGCTACTGGGTTAGCCATGCAGTCAAAAGCAATGAGACACTTGAAGATGGCGGAAAAGTCGACTGTTTCTTGCGCGCATGTTTCCTTCATTGGACAGAGGCGATGGCTTGGCTGGATAAGCTTGGGGAACTGATAATATGCCTCAAGAAGCTGCAAGAGGCCGTCAACGTATGTATTGCTTCTGTTTTTGTCTGCCGAAAGTATGTCTAACCTTGAGCAGTCACAATTATCGCCAAAGCTACACGCCTTTGTCGCCGATGCTCTGAGATGGGTTCTAGCAAGTCGAGGTATGATCAGCGATGCACCGCTTCAGACATATCTCTCAGCACTGGCTTTTGCGCCTGTTGTGAATATGCGGTATATTACGCGCATTATTAGTAACCGGCGCTCGGCTCTCGACTTCACGCGTCAACTAGTTTTCCG
>MU006073.1:0-12439 GCA_010093745.1 Piedraia hortae CBS 480.64
ACGCGTCAACTAGTTTTCCGTAGAGATTTGTATGCAGGTACACATCTGCTCACAATTATAATAACTAGTGAACTGCTTACCAGCGTTCCGTCCCTGATCTACAGCGAGGAGACGGTAGACACCTTTAGTGGACCCTCAACCAGCTATGCTTGCAGCAACTCGCGCGGATACGATCTGCCCAATGAGTGCGTGATTGACGACCCTCAGATTGTCGGCCGTAAGTTGGACTGTCCATTTTACTTTCTCGGCTGCACCAAGCAGATTGCCACTTTTGATAACTGGGCTATGCACTGCAAATACCACTTCCGCACCAAACTTCCAAAGAGGCTGACATGCCCCTTTGAGAATTGCCTCTGGCCTGTCGCGGCAGTCACAGGTGAGGAGGCCTGGGAGAAACTCAACGAACATATCCAGAAGGAGGAACACCAAGTGCACAGTAAGATTGACACGAAACGCCGCCCCAATGAGGATCTTATCAAACATCTTTGGAATTGCCGCATCATAACAAGCGTTGAACAAAAAGAGTTGACGTCTTACGGTACTCTCGAGCGAACAACATACGTCCTCACCACGGGCAAGGGGCGCAATTCGAACGAACGCATTCGTCGTTGAGGTAGATGTGAGGAGCCCATCTACAATGACAAAGATTATCTTCACGAACATAACGAAGGTAGCTCGTAGCGTCATATTTACCGCAGAAATGTAGGCAGATGGAAAATGACATCAATTAAACTCAGATTTACATTTCAGCTGTCATGTGAAGCTCAAGATCCAAAATTTTCGGAGACGGCATGCTATCGTCGTTGTTCCGGGCCTGCGCAGAAGAGCCAGCTCGTCATGTAGGTATGATCGACAGGCGAATCGCGGTATGGATCCATGGAGGGCCATGGAAGGGAAGTCTCCCCCCTGAGAGGCTTCCCGCAGGGCCATTTGCGAAATCGTTAGCTTTATGAGCTTGCTAGCATCTTTCATAAAAGAACGGCCTCTTCTCCTATCATACAGCGATCGATGGAAAGGGACAGCAAACAGATGAATCTAAATAAACATCCAAACACGCTGATATTAACCTATCTTCACATCACTAAGATATTGTCCTAATTAGGACGACTCTAACTCTGCCACACGCCGTTCGATTTCCGGCACTGCGCGAAGTTGGAGTTCTAGCTCCTCCTTTTCGTCTTCCAGCTGCAGATGGCGCTCGGCATCTAGCCGTGTAAATACATGCCCTCCCTGGCCGTCGAACTGCAGGATCCAGCCGTGGTAGCGCCAGAGACTGCGACGATGACTCACGCTCATGAGTGTGATGCCCCTTGCTTTAGCCTCGTCGTATATGAGTCGCTCCGTCTCGGGTGTCAGCGAGGCTGTGCATTCATCCAAGATGGCATACTTCGGCCGGTGGTAGAACAGCCGAGCAGCTGCGATGCGCTGCTGGTAGCCGGCCGATAACACATCTGTCCATTCAGCAACTACGTCTAGGCCTGATCCTTCACCTGCCCGTCCGCTCGTGCTGAGCAGTGCCTCGATGCCTAGAATCTCCATGATGTCCATAAGATCTTGGTCTGTCATGCCTTTGGCTCTCATGTCCAGCACGCTGTCGGGATAGAGGATCTGCTGGCGCAAAGTTCCCTTACTAAGGTAAGGGCGCTGGGGCACATAAAAGATGTCATCGCTGGGTGGTTTACGCACTGTGCCACCATACACTGGCCAAAGCCCTCCCAAGATGCGGAATAGGCTGCTCTTTCCGCATCCATTGGGTCCTACGATAAGCAAGTGGTCACCAGGACCAATGTGAAAACTCAAGGCGGGCACCAAAACGTCGCCGTTGGGACTGACGATTGGAACTCCTTCAAACTGTATATCCTCGCTCTCCTCGAGCGTGCCACGTCCTGCCAGCACAGCAGCGTTGGCTTCTATTGACGCAGATGACACGAGCGCCTTCTCAAAGTGACCTTTGTGAATGTCGGAGATGACTTCTAATAACCGACTAACGCGCGACGTATAGCCAGCTAATTGAGAGATTTCCTTGTAGCTGGACATTAATCTGCCGAAGGCATCAGAACTGGACAGCAGGAGTCGTCGGTTAGTGACAAAGGCCTCGGTACGGTTGCCCATCTGCGCGCCACCGACTTGGCTTGGCAGCTTGAAGAAAACTGGCACGGAACAGAGCAAAAGGCCAAGAGCACCCCAGAAGTACTTGATGACGAAGTCTTCCATTATGCCATGGTAGAAGCGCCGGCGGAGAATGCGATTAACGTGTTTGATCAGGGTAAAGTATCCCTTGTCCAGAGTATCTTTTTCCGCCTCCTGGCCCACATACAGGGCAACTTCCTCACTGTAGTCGATGATGCGGGAGTGTTGGAAGCGGAATTCACCTTCCAGCCGTGCCTCCTCAGCAACATATTTTCCGAAAGGAGGTGTCAAAGCACGCATGGCCATGGCGCTGAGCTGTACCATAAGGCTCATGGCGAAGAGGCCCTCCCCGCCAACACTTCTTCTCAAGCTCCAACTGTAGATAATTAGATCTAATATGGGCTTGGCCAAATTGGAATACAGCTCGGCCAGGCTGTTGCTGAACTTGGCCACGTCTACCGTGATCAGCTGATCGGCATTCTTGATGCGGTCATCCAACGCTGACAGGGTATAAAACGTCATGTTGTTCAGGTAACGGTCGTGAATGTAGCGCGTGAGACGTGTGCGATATGCTAGGCTCAACGTTGTTTGGTGGTAAGAGAGCATGGAGTTGGTAAAGGTCGCAGGCACGGCCACCATCATCCACCAGACCAGGCCCTTGATGAAGTCTTTGCCTTTTCCCCTGACCAGTGAACTGACCAGTTGGCCGTCTAGCTCAGCCACATACAAGCTCAACAATGTTCGAAGTACCAAGAATACCGAGTGGCTGACCAGCAACCGAAGCTCTCGGCTTTTGTACGAGGGTATGCAGATTCGCAGCAGTCGAAAAAGGTTGTGGAAAAACTCTTGGTTTAGCTCAACCTTCTGCTGTCCTGGTCGCTCCCCGGGTGGTACTCGCCGCGCAGCCTTTTGTTCACGTATAGCATTGCGTATGCGATTGATGAGGGTGAGGAAGAGCGTGAGATAGAGGCCTCGAGAAACTGTGGTTCGATTCTTAACGTATAGGGAGGTCAGGTCTTGAAGCAGCTTCTTCGCTGAGCGTCTGGATATGGGTATGGTAAGGAGACCTTGGGTCATTGTTTGTGGGTGAGGTTGGATGACATTCCTTCACATGTCCCTCGGGCTCCCCCATCCGTGCGTCCTTAGCGTTGCGTAACCTTATTCTGACTGCACCTGTCAATGCGTTGACATTATTGATGAAAAAATTACAATCTAATAGCCACCATACGCTCCATAACTACTCAATCAATACTTCCGTACATAGACTCGTGTAACTCTTTAACCTAGCCCCGCTGTTACGCACCAAACGAGCCGTGACTAGACACCAAACTAAGACGACAGGTCCAATACAACTCGTCCAATGAGTTCTCCCCGGTCCATTTCCTCAAAAACGGATGTCAACTCTGCCATCTTGGCTAGACGAAAATGCGTCTTTACTAACCCGCGCTCAGCAAATTGCAAAGCCTCAATGGCCTCTTTTCGCGTGCCGACAGCCGAGGAAACAATGTTTTGAGCTCGTAAACACAAGAATTGAGGGAATGCGTTTGCGATTGCTTTGGGCTCTCCTTCAGGCTAAATCTGTCAGCAATGATTGTAATCATCGTATGAGTGCTTACCATTCCCACACAAACCAAAGTGCCACCGAACTTCAGCAGGTCCAAACCCATTGCATACGCACTGTTGGCAGCTGTGAAGACGAGAACGGCTTCTGCCCCAAGGCCTCCAGTTATTTTCTTGACTTCTTCCGCAGCATTGCCCTTGGTAAAGTCGATAAAGTGTTCAGCACCACACTCCATCGACAGATCCTTCTTGGCTCCACCATCGATTCCGATGACACGCATGCCCATTCCTTTGGAAGCGATCTGGCAGCCCAAGTGGCCTAGCCCACCGCCGCTGCCCAATATCACCACCCAGTCACCGGCTTGGGCAGCGGACTTCTTCAGCGCACTGTACACTGTCACGCCAGCGCAAAGCATTGGCGCTGCTGCACCGCTCTCGAGGCCTTCTGGAATGGGCGTTACATAGTTGACGGGCGCAAGGACGTACTGCTGAAAAGTGCCCGGCGTGTAATAACCAGAAACCTTTTGTCTGAAGCAACACGCATCGTAGCCAGCAATGCATGCCGGACAAGTGTCGCAAACTGCATTGAGCCATTTAATGCCAACGCGGTCTCCCAATTTAACAGAGGTCGAATCTGCGCCGGGTCCCAGCTTAACAACTTTGCCTACACCTTCATGTCCGCCGACCTGTCCCTGTGGCGTTGGATTAGGACTATGATGTTAATGAAGAAACTCTATGGAACTGTTCAACTCACAGAGAAGCCCATCGATTTGTCATGACGCCAAGATCCGAATGGCAAACACCGGAATGCGTACTAGCTAACGTTACTATGAGACCCATTGACCGATGCAAAGTAGTTATTACAGGTTTATCAGGATCTCACCAGGACCGGGTTCAGGCATATCGAGCTCAACAACCTTGGTTGAGACTTTACCAGGCTCATCGTATATGACAGCCTTGTACTTCTTGGGTAGTTCTGTCATTCTGGAAACTGTGTTTGTGCGAATGAGCCTTTGACTTCCTCCTTATATGTTCCTAGTAGGAATGGCCCGAGGCAAGCGAGCTTGCCACCACTTTAGGCAGCCCGCGCGGGGTACATGCGGGGTTCGATTTGATCTTGGTTGGGTGGCATCTGGTGATGAGACTGTTTTAATCAATGCACGGAATCCCTTAGAAGATGGATTTGTAAGGTCCCTTCAGGTCGGACAGCTTTGTGCATATCAACGAAAAGTACCAGCCAACTGCCGCGGATGTCCCCAAAGGGCAATGCCGTCAAAAGCACGTATGAGAGAGGCCTTTCTTAGATAAGACGATTGAGGAGAGCGAATTACTTGCAGGTGCGGGGTACTAAGGGGTGTGTATCCATGATTGGCCCTCGTAACTCACAAGAGCATATTAGGTGTAGTCCTTGAAGTCATTCTGGATATCTTTAATGCCTTTCCCAGCCGGCGGGAGATCAATATAAAGATATACAACCTTAGGCGCCTACAGCATGTTCTCACTTACTGTTGTGAATATGCGGTATATTACGCGCATTATTAGTAATCGGCGCTCGGCTCTCGACTTGACGCGTCAACTAGTTTTCAGTAAAGATTTGTATGCAGGTACACATCTACTCACAATCATAATACTTACGTCATGTTGCGGCCCCCACACTGTTACCAGCGGGAACCCCATTCGGTACACCGGGAGCTTCTGTCAAGCAGGCTCGAGCATAATTCAGACCCTTAAATACCATTGTCAATATGGCCATTGTTCTAATTTGACCTGTGTCTTCTATACGGTCCACGTATCGACCTCATCAACGACGGTAGTGGCTTCTTACAAGATGGCTAGAATGTCGCTCTACCTCAACAACCAAACGTTTTATGCCGGTCATCTTCGCCAATAATCGTAGCAAGACGGTCGGCTGTACGTTACAGACCGCCAGACCGCGATTTTTCCCGCACCACCTCCACACCTCAACAACCACCATGACACAATACTGCGACGTCAAAACACTGCCTTGCGCGCATGACGAATGTCGCGTCGGCCAAACAACTCACAGTGTCCCCGATACCCGGTTTCGCGCTGCCGGTTTTGCGCGTTGCAAATCTGTCTCATGGATTTGTAATGGCACAAAACATGTGTGCCACTAAGTAGGGTGCTAGAAGCTCGATGAGACGTGTCCCATGGCAAATGCTTACGACGAGGTGAAAGAGTTGGCCCAAACTACAATCACATTTTTACCAAATTGAGCTCATTACCTGCTTCCCCACACTAAACCAGTTTCAATGTTGCATCCCAAATCTACTCTCAGTATTCACTAACTCATTCATCCGTTCTACTGTTGGAGGGACCTGGCATCCCGGTATCAACCTTAACTGGCTGCCAGCTGCGATCACCGTACGACTTGTGCGATTCCTCCAGTGGCGATTGACGCTCCTCAGACTCATGTGCCGCGATTGTATCGCGCAAGGACAAATAGGCTTGATAGTGTACACGTGCCTCTCCATCGATGGCCTGCCCACCGATGTTGCTATTATGGTTCAGATGACGTCGATATCAAATGTCTCCAGATCAGTCGAGAATGGATACAGAAGCGCTCCGTCGATTACGCTGCCCCGCTCCGAGCTGCTATATTGCTCAGGCCAGTGGTACAGAAGATATGGGATGCCAGCGACTAGGTGTGGTCGAAATCTGTCACCACTATCCTCATGATCGGAACGTAGACGGCGAGGAACGCGATTCTGTCCACGTCGGACTCGTTGTTGTAGTCGCCACTGGCGGCAAGGTTTTCGAAATAAGGCCCCCTGTCGACCAAGACTGACTTGGACAGCTGGTCCCACCAGGACTCGATGCGCTGGTTTGCCTTACTTGTGCCATACCGAAAGCAATCGGCGAAAGCGAGCTCCTCTGGTATCTTGTTGTGAGTCTTCAGGCTCCGATCGTAGTGACAGTCGGCAGTCAGGGTTGTTTCGGCGCCCCGATCGGACCTAAGCCACAGAGGCATGCGAGTACCTTCGGCAAGCGTCGACACGTACTGCTTGAGTACGGACACTGCACTGCGCCCCGTTATGTCGACATAGGTCCACATAACGCAGCGCGACCACTCATCAATCACCGCATAGACTTGTACGCCCCAGAACTCCAACTTACTGTGCGCGTCCATGGACCACACAAAGTTAGGTCCCTGAGCGGCGACGACCCTCTCCCCACCCTGACACCCTTAGCCCTGCTCTCAACTGCATCGGGGTTGAACTCTCGGGCAATCTGGTATACCCGGTCTCTAGAGAAGTTAGGCCTCACAATACCTTTATAATGTTGTTGACATTCACTTACCGACCAGTATTGTGATACTGAGGGTGTTCCCAACGAACATAGTCGTAGAGATCATTACGACCATAGCTGTTCACTGTTCCTTTATCAAACTCGCTGACTAACACCTCTCGGATCTTGTCCTCCAGCATAGGAACATCAGAGGCACTGGTCCTCTTGAACAGACCAGCCTCACGGCGCATGCACCCCACAGTGTGCTCCTCGATGCTGAAGCCGTCATGACGCAAAAGTGCTGCAATCTCCTCGTCTGTGACCTGGTAATCGAAGTGTGGTGTGACGATCTGCGCTGTGGGAACCTGCAGACCTGGATCTTGGGCATTGACGCTCTGGGTTGCTTTCGCAAACCCCAGTGTGCTAGCTTGCGTTCAACGGTGCGCTGGGGCACTTCCAAGTCGTATACCTCGCTCAAGTGGGCAACGATTTCATGGAAGGTCTTGTCTGGGCTGCATGCTGGTATCGAGCCTTGACGGCCTCAACAACGCAGCAGGGTGAAGGAAGTTTGGTTATGGCTTCAATGGTTATGGACTAAGCGTGAGGAAGACAAGGTTACTATCATAAGGCTGTCCGAGTAGCTACTGTGACTGAGGGTGGCGCCGATCCCGGTCGGCATGAAGTCGTTAAGTAGCCAATGCCGCCTCAAATCTACCGGCAGGCGGTAGCCCGTCTCCAAGAATGGTTTGGGGTGGATCATCAATAGCTTGAACTGGCTTCATATCACTAACAGAAAATTAGGGGGCCCAACGGAATGAGCGAGCGCATTTCCCACAATAGAATGTTGTTCCCTGGCATAGATAATTACCGTCTCAACCCACATTTCCCAGCACTACTCTCCTCTATACCCTTTTCACACCAGTCTCTGTCTCATATCTTATCCAATTCGCACCAACGTCAATGGCACCCCTGTCCGCCCTACCGACCTGGTCTGAACCGTGCAAGGTTCTTAAAATCAACCATAACACTTTATATCGCAACTTTACTTAGTGCGCTGGTTGCGGTGCTGTTAATCTCGCGAGACCTCCCTGAAGTGGAGAATACGTCCCTTCCTCCTAACCCACCCACCTCGACATCCGGCATCTCTTGCTTCGGGTCACTAACAGCGCATGCTGAGCAGCAATGCAAGCAAGGTCTCAAGCCTAGGAGGGCCGCCTCCCAGTATGCTTGTGCCCATCCTCGCAGCACAAGGGCACCGCCCCAAGTGATAATCAAGACGAAGACGTTCCTCGTAAGAGTAGTTGTTTTCATCTCAGAGGTTGTCAAGGAGGAAGGCACCTATCGGGGGGAGGAACGTTTCACCAGGAAGAGTGTTCAGCGCCTAGGGGAAACATTGTCATACGTCCTGGCTGAGCAAGAGTAGATGGAACAACCGCAAATCACAGGAGCTGGTTGACTGGGTGCTGTACCATTCGCCCAGCTACCACCAAAAGGACATTGACCTTCAGGGGTACTTGCGCCATCACCTGAACGTTAGCGTTGACGCGAAGGTGAAGAGTGTTGTACGTATCGGCGGCATGATTACCACGAAGATCAGCCTGGAGGACGGGTTAGCCTTTTTTAAGACCGTCAACAATTAGACGACAGCCAAGCAACTCTTGTGGCGGTCGACGTGGACCTGGAGAAGCGAAGGGAGCACAAGGTGCGTAGGAAGGAAGAGGAAGAGGAGGACTCAGTGAGCGCAGGAAAAACATCGAGAAGGGACGATGAAGACGGAGCAGGATTAGGAAAATAAAGAACTCGATGGCCTTGTGCCCGTAAAGGTCGAGGTGCCTTCATGGACCAGTCGGGTATGAAGCCACAATTACCGTGCCTGTGCAATAGCTAGCTTCTTTTCAGGGGTTTAATCCGCAAAATTCACCTCGACTAGTGGACCTTACCGAAGACGTCTCCGATCAGAGCTCCTCACTGGAGCAAGAGACCGTTCAACTTCCCCATCCGATAGTGCGAGGACACCATGTAGCTGTTGGCATGAAGCCTTGTTGCTATTAGTGTACGATGCCACTTCGCGACACCCTATACACCAGCAGCTGCACCCTATATTTTGTCCTCACAGAGGTTTCCCTCAGGGTCATGTTGCATGCGACATGGTGAATGCGCCCTGCTACTGTTTGAGGTGAGTCATGGAGTAAGGCTGCATGCTGACGGTCTTACTGCATGTATGATCACTTGCTTACGGTCGTACGATTGATGACTCTTCATACGAGGCTACGCACGGGTCTTCCAACCCAGAATATGTAGGTATGTAGCTCTCGTGGGTGAGAGTGCACAGCGACCCGAAGAGGACGGAGCGATAGACGGAAACAGGGACAGGAAAGATGTAGATGTATGTAAGTCAAAATACCAGTTGCAGCATGGTAGTGTGAATGAATATATTTTCAATAAGGGGACGTTCAGAATGAAAATTCTGTTCCGGTGGGCCGGTGACGTCACGTCGTACACTAGCGGGGCGTATTCACCATGTCACATATGACATGACCCTGAGGGAAAACCTCTGTGAGGCAAAAACCTAGGGTGCAGCTGGTAGTGTAGGAGGTATCGCTGACTTGCTATGCAAGTGCCCTGCATACGCGCTAGCGGCGATGCTTGAATCCAACAGAATATAGTCTCTGATGTCCCCTCGTAGATACACTTGTATTCGCTCATAAACACATCTCTACTCTCCATCCATCGTTCTCACTCATACATACCATCTGTTTTTCAGTAGCCAGTAAGTGTCAAGCTCAGTGCGAGGAAGCGGCGGAGCCAAGCGGACAGGAATCCGCCAAACGTTCCCGCCCGACACTGAGATGATCGAACGCGGTTGGGAAGCGACGTGCAGTGGAAGAGGATGACGCGGATAAAGGGCCACAGACGAGGGCCAGCAAGCGCCGCCGTAGGAAGTTGATTGGATTTTGAGTTCTGGAGCGGTGCGCACGTCTTTGAGTATTCTTATTACTTTGTTCTTAATTTTTCAGTGAGCGATGTATTCTAGGTTAAAGAATCCTAATTAAAGTATAGCAGTGCTAAAGCATTCTGGCATGGCAAAGGTGACGCATCGCTAATATCTACAGTGACCGGGTACAACGAGGAGACAACATGAATGCATGTCAGACACCGATTTGCCACATGGAGTAAGAATTGGCAAAGTCTCCGATGCGCCATCAGGGCATCTAACTACCAAGTTATATCGCAATGTGTTGCATCCGCGATTGAAGCACCCAATCAGATCAGTTACAGGTAAGGTATCTTCATATCTTCTGCCATCATAGCATCAGCAGGCCATGGCCATATGCCTTTGGATAGCGCCTTTGGAAAACCTTGCGGTACTTGAACTTTCGCGGATGTGACACCCCAAAAGACTGATTGTACTGACGCGACATTCGTCATGCGCGCAAGGCAGTGTTTTGACGTCTCAGTGTTGTGTTGTGGTAGTTGTTAAGGTTTTGAGGTGTGGATGTGGTGCGGGAAAGTTGTTGAGACTAAGCCGACGCTGGTCATGTTGCTCCTCGGTAGCTTCCAGCACCAACTTGCGCTATGCACTAAGACAAATAATCTGCAGAGGTTGGGGTGGCTAGAGAAAAGGCTGGTGAAGAGGTTGGAAAGAGGTTGGGCTCCTCAACGGAAAGCTGGGAGCATCGGAGTTTATTGTATATAGAGTCAGTCCTTGAGAGAAAGAAGAGTGACTTACAATTTATCTTTTCACCCCTCCACAGTCGTCCAATCTTTCTATTTAAAACAAAAAGTGGCGGTCTGGCGGACTGTAACCTTCAGCCAACCGTTAGCATTAACATTGAACGATTACTGGAGAGCGAATCCGCGAAATCCCACAGGTCTCGAAACAAAATTACAAGGCCCGGAGGCACGAAGGTGCGTCTTGAATGGCATGAGGTAAATAGCCCAACAAAGTTTTTGACGGGGCGTCTTGTCCTAGCTGCGCATCCGCACCGTGCTCCGCAATCATGGGCTTTTGGTGATGTGAACACTCTTATGTGAGTGTTATTTTCATCTGCCTGTCTTTCCGACATTGTGTGTGTGAATCGACGGAGACGCAGAGCTAAGGTGAGACTGTACGCAAGTTTCCGACCTGCCACAGTGCGTGAACCAGTGCTAGCACAAAAGAGGCACAGATTCGTACGAGCACGCTACCTAGGCTCAGCCTAATTTCACGAGACCGCATCATCTAGGACACACCCTAGAATAAAATAGACCGTGGCTCGTCCTTGAGAAAACTTAAAACTTAAAGGTACTGGGAAGCTTCGGCCTCGACGTCCGTCTTCCAGCGGGATCCGTTTCTTTGTTTGTCTGTTTGTTTGTTACTCATTTTACATTATGGATGGGTCATAGCTCATGAGCTTATGCCCGGACCTTTTTGGGCGTTAGACGGCGCAGGGTTGCACCCCGCGCAAGCCGACCCGTTCGCTCCCCGTCCTCTCCCTCGGTCTCCTCCGACCGCAACTCTTCCTCGTCAATTCTTCGACCACTTGGGCCATCTTGGTTTCTGGTCAACTGCCTGGGGAAAGCGTCCTCGTAAAATTTGGACTGCGCCGTATACTTGGAGAACAGTTTAGCTTTGGCCGCCATGCCTAGGACCTGATCCAAGGCGGTGTCGGGCAAGCCATTGCGCAGCACATTGCTGGCAGCTATGCCTTTCGGGCAGAAATAAAGTGTACTGGGGTATTGAGGCTCCCGCCAGAGCAGCGGAGCTCGGCGTCGTGGTGATTTAATCTTTGATCGTACTCGGCATGATCACCGTGCTTAATTCTGCACACGACGAGTTGCCCAAGGGCTTTTCGTCGGAGGCGCAGTGCCTTTGGCGGCTTGGAAGGAAAGCCAATGGCCAGCTCCTGATAGTGCTGGGGGGAATTCTCGGCCCACCAGTCTCTCGCGGTGCAGCGCTCCAGACTCGTGCTGATCTCTTTATATGAGCTAACGTTGGCAGCCTGACCGGTGCAACGGGTCGCCTGGAGCCGACGCTCCCATCTTGGCGAGGGCGTCGGCCCTGTCGTTGCCTTTGATGGCGGCATGACCTGGTTGCCAATGCACCCAGACACGGTCTTCTGGAAGGTTTGGCATGCGGCAACGATTCTCCCACGAGTCGGCAAGCTTCCTGAAGCCAATGAGGGGGGCCTGGCTGGTGTCAGTAGGCGTGACCCTCGACCCCTGGCCATAGGCGGCCTCTTGATTGTCGAGCGCCAGTTTAACGTCTTCAGCCATCCAGATGCATGCACGCTGGAATTCAGCGGGATCCGAATCGTGCGTGGCCTTGTCGAGCTCAAAGTGTACTACCTCACTTAGCGTAGCCTATCAGGGCCTAGCGCATGGGCAGTCCCCACCTTTTCATGCGTCAAAGCGCGGATACTCTTTATTATAATTGTGAGCAGATGTGTACCTGCATACAAATCTCTACGGAAAACTAGTTGACGCGTGAAGTCGAGAGCCGAGCGACGGTTACTAATAA